>JAHBCN010003730.1:0-71845 GCA_019359885.1 Listronotus oregonensis | reverse complement strand
TTCCCGGTTTTTTTAAAAAAAATGGAAAAAATATAGGCAACTTTAACTTTTTTAAAAAAAACCCCCAGTTTGGGCTATAACGAAAGATCTTTTTTTTCTGATTTCAAATATATGTTTATACATTGATGATATTTAAGTGAACCCGTTTTTTAACTTAAACTATAAATAAATTGAAAAAAAATAATTTTAGCACCTATGAAAAAAGCTACGGAAACAATAAAATTTTTATGATAAATTTGACATCTCGATATTGTAAAAAGTTGAAGTTTATTATTTTAGCTATTCAGAATAACTTATATTAAACCCCTTAAATGGTAGCACTCCGCCTTTTTTGCCATATTTTAGGATCCGTCGAACGTATAAAACAATCAAACTTCCTTAACGTTTTAGCTCCGTTTTATATAGTACATAGTCAATGGTCCATTGATGCGATCGTTCTAAGTATGTACAAAAAAAACATTGTTCCGTATTTAAAGGACTCTTCTCCAGTCTTACTTAATTCCCTGCGTAAATCCCATAATTCAAAATTATCTTTTAAACAGAAGCCTTGCATTTAAACAAGGGTAAAACAAAGTTTAATAATTAAGAAAAGCATCTGTTTGCATTATAAAGCATTAGAAAGTTGTACGGCGTAACTTATTTCACCCCTGAGATTGTTCTTTTCAACAGCTTTTTTCAAAACCCTTTTAAATTTTTCTTTTTTAATTTAAATTTTCCCAAGTTTTTGTAGAAAGGAATCCGAAAAATTTTAAAACCAAAACCGCCTTAAACCCCCTTCGGCGGGCCTTTTTTCAGAATTAAGCAAAAATTCAAAAACGAAACCGAGAGCGGGCCCAACATGGTTTGTGTTTATTATTGGCGATAGAATGGTACAAGCATAGTTTGTACTTACTTGTGAAATGATAATCCAGGAACCCAATCCGTCATTTTTACACACTTGGCACTCCCTTTACCATTTTAATTTTTTAAAAAACTACTTACACAAAACTAAAATTTAAACAATTGTTATAAAAAAAACCCCAAAAAAGCAACAAGAAACATTTATACAAAAACGCCATATTGAACGTGTCATCTGTCGAGCGAAGCCGAATGTGAGAAGTATAACGACTATTAGTCGTTCCCCGGAAGTATCCCTTTTCCCAAAAATGCACTGTTATCACTTGTAGCGCCTTTATTAGTAGCTGTCCAAAAACAAAATAATATTTTAAATTTACTATTCTGTGTAATACTTTATAATAATGAAAAAAAAAAAAAATTTTTCACAGTTTAAAATACAATATTAGAGTTTAATTTTGGGATGTAATTTTAATATTACTATCAAGTAAATGAAACAGAAAGATACTTGGCGGACGCTTTACGAAAAAATTTGTATCGTGTAACCTTTTCCCCCCGGGTTTGTGGATTTTATTTTTGGGGAAAATTTCATTCATCGCTGGGCAAACCTTAGAATGGGTTTATGATGCCACGCGTATGCCAAATCGATGCTTTCTCCAGTTAACCTAACAGCTCATTGATTACACCGCATAGAGTTCTTTGCGTTTTTGGCTTACAGCTAACAAAGAAAATATTTTTTTTGTAGAAAACTAGGACAAATATATAAGCTTAATAGTTTTATTCAATTAGATAAATAATTTTAAACATTTTAACACAAACATAGGTGTGCTAAAGAAAATAACATAAACTTTAATAGAAACCTAAAAAAACCGTCAAAGAAACTAACATTAATTAACTTTCACCTGTTCCTCCTGGTTACATTCTAAACACTTGACGATATTATTCCTGTACCATTTAAATTCCACAGTTCTAAACAGTTGGTATGACTTCCTTTTGTTAATCAGAAATAATGCACATAAAAGAGCTCTAATTTAATTTTTTATTGTGTCTTGTGTCTTTGCAATCCCTCTCTCTTAAATAGTTTATATTAAGTCCTTTCTTTTTTATAAATATGTTAGTCTTTCTTACTATATCATCAATCATTTCGTAATAATTAATTTGCTGTTGTTCTGTGTCCCTTTACTTTTGGGACCCCCCTTTATATATATATATATATATATATATATATATATATATATATATATATATATATATATATATATATATATATATATATATATATATATATATTTTATTATAAATATTTTATATATATATATATATATATATATATATATATATATATATATATATATATATATATATATATATATATATATATATATATTTTTTTGATTTTCCTAACTTGAAACCTTATACTGCCGATTACTATCATTGTCCAATCCCCAACGGGCACACCCTCGAAGCCAGTGTCAAAGTAATTAGTAGCAAGGAGTGCCGGTATATTAAGGTAGAAAATATCGTTTTTAATTAATAAAAAATGAAGAGAATGCTTTTCTTATCGGCACGTGACATCGAGGTCTATAAACAACGCCAAAACTACCCTATTAAGAAGGGAAAGTGTCAAATTATGTGGAATTTCTACGAGGTGTATGAAAAAGGATTTAGGTTTTTGGGGAAAATTACTATGTTGGTATCCTTATGTTTGTCTGTTTCTGAATATCGCCAATGCGAGTTTTATACAGGTAAAATTTTCATAACAAGCATTATCACCTTTAAAATTAGTGCAATTAATTAAAAAATTAATTGGTGGTGCTTCATTAGTGCATCCTACCGTAGTAGCCCACAATTGTGTTCAGTTACGACGATGGTTGAAGTGTCATAGTCGTCCTCAAGGAGGAAATAAAGCCGAAAAAGTTAGAATAATAATAATTTTGATGTCAAGTAGAACTGTATTCTAGTTGTCATGGTTATAAGTAAAAGTAATTACAACAAAAAAATCTTATTTTTATGTTTTTTTTAGCCAGCAAGGTTCTAGCCACTTTTGCCTACAAAAAAAATATTATTTGAGGCTATGGCCCTAGCTATTATATTTATAATTCTCCTTTAAAATGAAGTGAACAAGTTTATGTGTCTAATAAACTCTCCTTAAAGGATTTACCACGCGTATCACTGTGGCTTACAACAACGTTTTTTAGCCTCTTTCCTTACAGATAATATTATATATTTTAATTAAAATATTTGTATTATTATTTTATTATGTATATTATTGTTTTATTGCTATTTTTTTAAAACATATGCACTGCTCATACATTTGAAAAATAAAGTGCCCGATAAACATTGCGGAAGTTGGGTCATACCCACAAAAATTGTTCAATGGAATGGTTTAAGCATTTGAGTAAAAACAAACGTTTTCATAAAAACGTAAAATAAAAGAAAATGCTATTATACACTTCTCAAAACTCGAAGTGGATGGGCCACTTTTCTGTGTATTTTTAAAGCTCATTAAAATGAAATCTACCCAATCGATTCCTAAATCATTTTTTTGTTTTGAAGCCTTATTTTTCTAATTGTTTATAACTCTCCAATTATACAAGGTGAGTTAAAAAATAAATAGATTAATTGTGGACCAATGTTTTTTTGCCCGAGTTTCAGACTAGGTGTGGTTTTTATGAGAAGTAACCAATTCAAATATTATCTTTATTTGGATAGCGGGAGGCCATAGCTATCATTTGCTTTTTGAATTTTAATAATATCTTTCTTGGTATTAAGGCTAAAACTTGTCATACAATTTGTAGGTTTTCTATTAGATTCCAAAAGATTGCCTACGTATTCTGGGACACCCTGAATAATTTGCGATTTCTAAGCAATTCTATCTTGTAGGTAATTCAATTACGAATCTGTTATCTACCTACAATTGTTTTTTACGACCAATACTAACAAAATAATGACCGACAATGGCTCTTGTTGGGGGCTTGTTTTAAAAGCATTGAAAAGTAATGTGATGTCTAATGAAGAATTATTAATCCAACTATATTAAAAAAATCTAATTACCCCTCGTATACAAACCTATCCATTTTCACCCTTTTCTAGTAAAAATTTTATTAAGGGTATAATATTTACTATTCGGTAATATAAATGATAATGATAACTCTTTATGTCATCGCTATGCTCTCCTAAATGAAAATGGACAATTTTGTGATTTTTTAGAAGGGAAATTGGAAAAAATTAATGGAGTTTTTTCCAATAAATTAATTTATTAGATTAAAAAATTAAAAAATATTTAATAAAACAAAATTTTTTTGAAAATGGGTTTTGAGAGGGGGAAATACAAATTTTTAAAAAATGTTTGACGCAATTGTTAAAACCTTTTTTATTTTTTTTCTTCATTATTTAAAGGGGCAAAATGAAGAATTTTTTTAGAAAAAAACATTCTACCGAAGTTTTAAAAAAAACTTTAATATTAAGTTTTAGTTTGTCTGGTGGTTCCCCCCCAGAAAACATTTATAAAAGAGAATTAAAAATTTAAATTGAAAATAGTAGAGGAGGGAAAAAAAGTTTGTTAAATTAATTTCTTGTGTTAAAAAAAGTTCCCAAATTCCGGTTTTTTAAATTTATCTTTTTTTTTTATTTTTTTTTTCGAAGAAAAAAAATTGGTTTTCAACTTTTTTATCAAATATTATAGGCAGTTGGGAAAATCAATCGATCCAAAATTAAATGTTTATTTCACTAACATGTATAATGTAGGTATTTCGTTACCACGGAAAAAAAGTAAATTTTTCTGTTGTATGCAAAAAATTAGATAAAATTTGATAGAGAATATCATGGAAAATCTCCAACTTAATTACCTCGAATCCGCCACTAACGCAATAATATTCGTTTTTATCCCCACTACAGTTTTATTTATACCGCCAAACGAAAAGCATCAAATTTTTACTTAAGGCAAAATTTTACTACTTAAGGCAAAATTTGAAGGTACACATATAAGAATGTTTATAAGAGAATAGGTATTGTTATTAAAAAGTGATTTAATTTATTATTAAGCCAATCCGATACAGTATTAGATCTAAGAATAGATAGTTACACTTTTCCGCACTTGTGGGGAAAAGTACCACTTTTCGAACTAAATTGCGTGTACGGAAATAGACAAAAATGCACGGTTGTAGAAAAAAATATTTTATTAATATTCAGGTATTCTTTACGTCAAATTACTTCCAGAAGTTTCAGGTTTTTTTTTATTGGTCATTTTGTCAAAACTGCATTTTTGCTTTTTCGCGAAGGTACCATTTGTTACCGTTTATCTAACTCTTTGTTTTTAACCCATAGTAAAGAACAGTGAAAGTGATACATGGTAGTAAACAAAGCCTGAGGAATAATTTTTTTTTGGGGGGTTTGCCTTTTGTGTCGGGGTATCGACTCTGCAAAATTGGGTGATCTTTTCGGGGTACTACATACAGGGTGGCCCAACGAAAAGGTCGATCTTATTTGTGACTCCTGGTGTATATTTTGGGAAAAAAAGCTGGACACGTCAATTTTGATTTCTATGGGGAAGCCTTTTTATCTATAGCCGTACAATACAGGGTGGTCCAAAAATAAGATATTGCATTACACTTAAGATTTTTAAATTAAAACCCCATTTTTTTAAAAAAATTTTTGGGTTCTCTATGACGTTTTTAGTAAATTTTGTTAAAAAAATTTTCCATCTTTAATCGTTGTAAAGTTATTTAAGTTTATATTAAAATTTGACCAACTTAACTCAATACTGATAATAATCGATTGCACGGCTAAAAATAATAATCATGGATACCATCAAGAACATCTAGCATCAGTATCATCGTATGTCATAGGAAAACTTTGTCTTTGATTTCAAATTGTAAACTTATCTAGTTCTGATAAATATTAAACAATAATTTATTCAGTTCAAGAAAAGGTAAAAATAATAATACTCTATTATCAAAATGGGAGCATTACAAGAGCTACTGCCCGGTTTTTTAATGCATTACATTCAGACAAAAATATTAACGATGAGTATGTGGCTAATTAATGAGAAAATTTGAAGAAACTGGATCTTTATCTAATATTCGCCGTAATCGCCATTAAAAAATCGACCAGTTAGAAATGAAGTCGCAGAATTATCAGTGTTGGAACACGTAGCACTTGACAACACCCAAGGCAATCGTGGACTGGCTACGGCTACTACAGGATTTACACGCTTAACAGCACAGAGAATTTTGAAAGACAATTAATTTCACCCGTATAAGATAAAACTTGTTCATTAGCTTAATGAAGACGATTGTGTCCCAACTTTTAATCAACACTGCAAATATGTTATTTAATATTTGTTTCTCGGATGAGTGTACGGTCTATTTACATGGTGCTGTAAATAGAAATAATTGTCAATATTGGAGTGACTTAAATCCACATCTGTTTCGAGAGGTACAACCGCAATCTCCTAAAAAAATAAATGTGTGGGCCAGCATTTTCGTAAATCATATTGTAGGACCTTCCTTTATTCCTAAAAACTTGACGGGCAAGACGTACTTGGACATGTTAGAAAATACAATAGAGCCACGAATTACCGAAATAATAGAAAACAACGTTAATTCTAATGAAAATGATATTCATTTCCAACAAGATGGTGCACCATCACACTACGTGGCTTCAGTACGATAGTTTTTGGACACGCATTTCCCGAATCAATGGATCGGCAGACGAGGCCCCATTGGATCCCATGAGATCGCCGAGATCTCTCGACTTAAGTTCTTTAGATTACTTTCCTTGGGGGTATTTGAAAACTTAAATTTTAGAACGAAGCTAGATTCTATTTAAGATCTTCGGGAGCGGATTACGGCTGAACGTAGACAAATAATTAATACATGCTTGAAAATGTGAGAAATAGATATGAACAAAATCTTTATTGTTCCATGGAGGTAAATGGACAACACTTCTAGCATTTATTACCACCTACTTTATAGAAAATTAATTTTTATTTGGGGGTCGTTTTTAATTTTAAAGTTTTGTTACTATGGAAACTAATTGATTATTATTTTTACGATATATTTCCTTATTATTTTTTTTTAAACTTATACTTTCCTTGAAAAAAATTTAAACTTTAAAATTAAAAAAAAAAATTATAACCTTTTTGGAGAATCCAAAAAATGGAGGTTTCCTTTTACAAATCTAAAGTACAAGGCAATATCTTCTTTTAACCACCCTTTATTGTACGGCTTAGATGAAGAGACGTCCCCCAAAAACAAAATTGACGTGTCCGAGCTTTTTTTTCAAAATATAGGGTCCAAATGGACGCCGGGTACCCTTAAAATTTAAAAGATCTTCAACTGTTGTAAACCTCGTCTTACTAAAGATACTTCAACTAAAATAACACCCTCCTTCACCTTGAACTCAATTTTTTTTTTCCCTCAAGCAGTTACAAAATTTTTTCACTATAGAGTAGAAATTTTTCTTAATATTATAAAATAAAATCTGTTTTTGTACCCTTTTTATTTATAGTTTTTTTCTTTTGTGAAAATTTCGGGGGGGGTTCTGACCCCCAGACCGGGGGGGACTGGCTACGGCCTTGGTAGTAAACTTTAACTTCGCAGAAAAATCCCAAATTTCTTTTGTGTAATGTCAATTCTCTTCCGGGGTGACGATGTGTTAAAATAAAATAAATTTTATTTCCTTTTAAGTTTATTCGTGATAAAACTTACTTGCTACAAATTCAAAAGAAAAGAGGAATCCTTTTTCAACAACCTCTCAAGAAACACACTATTGTTTACCAAATCAAATAGGATACAATATCAAACCTTTGAAAGCCTTAAAAAGCTTTCTTTCTGCATTTGCTCAAGATATTCAATACGTAGAGCTTAATACAAAGGTAAATAAAAGTATGTATCTCTGTTTAGTATGGTATTTCACACATCATATTTTTAAAGTAATTTTTTAACTTTGCATAGTTTCAATTTATAATATACATATACAGGGTGTCCGAAAATACCGTTCGAATAATTCTAGGGGTTATTCTACATGTTAAAATATGAAAAAAGTTCATATCAATATAGGTCCGCAAATGCGTCATAAGGTCGCTAAGGCGATTCAAAGATGGCACCGGGATATATATTTTATTTTATGTATCTGAAACCGTTTTAGATAGTAATCTGAGTTTTGGCATAATAATTGCTTTTAATTGTAGGCACTTTTCGGTGGTTTTCTAAATTATTATTTTAATCAGGGGAGGCCTCGATTTAATTTGTTCACATTTTTATTAAACGTCATATTTTTGCAGTTTTTTTTAGAAATTCTGATTTCGCGGTATAAATAACATAAAAAAGGTATTCTAGTAGAAAATTATGCATTCGTGTTCGCCCAATGATAATAAAAATATATACATCAAAGTAATATCTAGTTACGGTAAACGAATTTAACATTAAGCTTAAAAATAAAGTTTATTCGATTATAATTGTTATAATCACAGTGTAATTTAAAAAAAAATATATTGTTCTCGCCTTTCAAAAAATGCTGGAATGAATACTCTTTTGCTTGGGCGACCATTTTCTTTGAAGAGTGTTTTCTCGAAAACGTCTAGCCTGACAGGTTTTCAACAAATACTTTTTATATGTTATTTATAGCGTGGAATCGGAATTTCTAAAGAAAACTGCAAAAATATGACGTTTAATAAAAATGTCAATAGATTAACTCAAAGCCTTCCTGCGGCCCCCGATTACAATAATAACTTAGTAAAAACACTTAATCATTTAATTTTTATCCCCCCAAATTATTTCATTAAAGGTTAATGAAATTAAATCGCCACGTCCATAAAATGAATATTTCTATAAATATATTAATTATATAATATTATTATAATATATAAATAATATTATTATATTATATATATAAAAATATATATATATATATATATATATATATATATATATATATAATATATATATATATATATATATATATATATATATATATATATATATATATATATATATATATATATATATATATATATAAATATATATATATATATATAATATATATATATATATATATATATATATATATATATATATATATATATATATATATATATATATATATATATATATATATATATATATATATATATATATATATATATATTATATATATATATATATATATATATATATATATATATATATATATATATATATATATATATTATATATATATATATATATATATATATATATATATATATATATATATATATATATATATATAATTTGCTAATGTAATATATTTATATGTAGGTAGTATATATATTTATTTGTCTGTCCACGTATTCTGAAGTTATACTTGAGCTAAAATCATGAAATTTGGCACAGTGGTAGTCTTTAGTAGTGCTAGAACCTAATGAAGCTCGTTTTTTTGAATTTCGTCCCCGGGACAAGAATAGGAGCAAAAAAGTGTTTTTTTACCGTTAGCCGTACGGAAGGCGTCTTACGGAGTCAGAGGCTACTTAATATTGTCTATCGCCTGGCGGAGACAGGCTTTTTATTTAATTTTTTATCTTTTTTTTTTGGATCCTTCAAAATCCAGTCCAGAATTACCTTTTAAAAGGTCTTACATATACGCCCAAGTGATGATCGCGTTGTTAAATTTAGCAATGGACTTAGCAATTGTTAAAAGTTAAGAACGGTTTAGAATGTTTAACAAAATGTCAAATTTTGACAGGTTGCCTACTAAAATCATTGAATAGCACTGACAATGACGTTTTGCTAAACTTTCTAAACCGTTGTTAACTTTTAACAATTGCTAAGTCCATCGCTAAATTTAACAACGCGATCATCACTCGGCCGATAGCATAAAAAAATATATGTACAAATGTTAGTTTTTTCCTGTTTCCTGCAGGAAAAAATCTATAAAAAAATCGTTTCAGAGTAAACAATTTTAATTAAGTTGTATTTTATTCTCAATACTGTCAAACGAAATTTTGTAAAAAAATGGAATACAAATGTACTGTTGTCCTATAAAATATTATCGATGCATTTTTTGCAGAAAAGGTCGGCAAATCGGCTAAAATCAAAGTTGAAAATCTAATCTTTTGAAAAATAATTGCTTATTAAAGTTGCTTAAACAGTCTCAAGGCGATTTAAATTTAGTAAACGGATTAGTAAACTTTTAATTTTGTTCTACACTTGTATATCTTCGATTTCCACATTCCCACATAAATTTTGACAAGAGTGTGAAAAACTGACGGTTCCGGACATTGCGCGGAACTCACGATGTTGCTCTTGGAGCAGTTTAGTAGAGGCCAAATCAAGCCTAAAGAAATGTACACCGTGTTACTTAACATGTCTTCTCCGTTTATGCAAATATGGACCCAAGTTAATAATTTTTAAGTCACCTCTATACTTGGTAACCGAATATACCGTTCGAATTATTCTAGAGCTGATTCTACATGTTAAATTATGAAGAAACGTTTATTTGAACATAGGTCCGCAAATGTGTCAGAAGGTTGCTATGGCGTATAAATTGCTCTTAACAGTAGGTCCTTTTCAGTTTTTTTACTAAATTAATATTTTAATTAAGGGCGTAACGACAGGGGAGGCCTCGATTTAATTTGTTCACAGTTTTATTAAACGTCATGTTTTTGCAGTTTTCTTTAGACATCCAGAGTCCGCAGTATAAATGATATAAAAAAGGTATTTTTGCAGAAAACCTGTCAGGCTTGCCGGTTTCGAGAAAAACTCTCCAAAGAAAATCAGGCATGCATTGTGCCCAGTAATAATATACATTTCTACATCAAAGTGGGCTTATGTCGATTTAAATTTAAAAAATTAGTTTAAAAAAAAATCCCATACAACACTTTGGAATATTCGTTTGTACTGAAATTCTTCTGGTTCTACTACCTAGATCAGCCACAATTTAACCTAATCAAAGATTTTATGAAAAAAAAAACTTGATAATAATTATGAGTATGTATTTGTATTATTGTATTTGTTTTTTTTTTGTTTAATTTTACATCTTTCTCACACACTACTGACAAAATAAAGCACAGATGATAAATACACAATGTCTGAAAAAATCCTTTTTTGGTTCCTGTAATTTTCTGCATCTGCCCTTCCAGAAGATTGAATTTTATTATGAGTACCATCCATGGCTCCAATGCTAAAAAATCCTCGCCTCACAATGTTAATTTCAGATTCAGTTCTTGGCATTTTTATCAATTTAAGCCCCAATTGGGCAACTGATTCTTAAACCATAGATATTTTTCGACTTGTCAATACCTCCAAAATTTCCAACAACTTGCAAAAAACTCCCAGTGGCTAGAAATCGTAAAGCAATGCATACCATTTCATTAAGTGTTAGTGCATGGTTTCTAAAAGAATAAATAGAACATTTAAACTTAAAATCAAATGTAATTAATCAATATAAAAATCTTACTTGCCTGAAACAGATAAAATTTGTTACGAAAAATTATTTATGATAAATCTCACAGCTTGTTTCTTCAACCTAAATCTGGCCTTAAATTATTTGTTATTTCAAATGTTCAAATCCTCTGGTCTATTTCTGTATACTTATACGGCTCGAGAGTGTGCAACATTATTAAGTTATTCTACAAAATCCTTGTCGTATGTCATATCATGTCATATCATTCCATACAAGATCCATTTTTAATTATAAAAACCGAATAAGTATCAACTTTAAAAATATAAAAACAAAACATTTAAAACCCAAGGTGATCTGTCAAAAGAGTAAGGTTAAAAATTGCTAAAAGGAGTTGAACTCGTCTTGAACGCCCAAATTCGAACGTTCAAGATCAACCACAGTTCACCGTCTGAACCGGCTTTGTACAACGAGTTTTTTCCGTTGAACCGATGATCAGCGTGAACTTCGGTTGAACGTCCATTGTACAACCGGGCCTATTCTTTGATGTAAACTGCTAAACAGTTCATCAGAAGGAAGCTGGTGATTTCGAAAAGTTTCTTGGTAGAACCTCCGAGCTTCCAAAGCACAGCCTTTTTTTTATTTTCATTTAGCACCGACATAACCCTACTCTGATATAGAAATTTTTATTATTATTGGGCGACCATGCATGCATTATTTTCTTTGGAGAGTGTTTTCTCGATAACGGCTAGCCTGACAGGTTTTCTACAAGAATCCCTTTTTAATGTTATTTATACCGCGGAATGAGAATTTCTATATAAAACTGCAAAAATATGACGTTTAATAAAAACGTAAACAAATTAAATCGAGGCCTCCCCTGTCGTTACGCCCCTGATTAAAATAGGAATTTAGTAAAATCACTGAAAAGTACCTTCTATTAAAACCAATTTATGTGCCAAAATTCAGGTGGCTATCTGAAATGGTTCCAGAGATATGACATAAAACCTATATCTCGGTGTTATCTTTGAATCGCCAAAGCAACCTTATGACGTACTTGCGGACATATGTTCATATAAATTTTTCTTCATAATTTAACATGTAGAGTAACCCCTAAAATTATTCGAACAATCTTTTCGGACACCCTGTATATTTATATAGGCAAGTACTTAAAGTTCTACATTCCTTTTTCAACCATATATTACAAGAAGCCATTTGATTTTAAGATTAGGGCATAGGAAGCATTTTTTCCAGATTTTGATGATTCTTTAAATCAACTTTTACCTAACTAAAGTTTTAAAAAGAACTTAAAAATAAATAATTTAAAAAAAATTTGGCCTTTGTCTTTATTTAAAATGCCACTTTCTAACGCGATCTAAAATGGTACCTAACAAAATGTATTTCTTTACCTACAGAAAAATTGTCAACATAGAACATTTCCATTTCTGGTTAAAAAAAATTGATAAAATTAGCAGGTGTATTTTTTAGTATATTTTCAATTTTTACCTTTATTTTGACTAAGTCAATCAAGATCGCGATTAAAGTAGATTCTAGTCCTCTTTTAAAGGGGGGGGGTAACGCTAACTAACAGTTAAAATTAATTTATTAAAACTAATGCCACACTAAAGTATAATATTTAAAGAATATTAGGTAAAATTTTATTAAAAAAATATTAAAAAATACGGCAATAATTTTCAAGCGTCTCAAAAAAGTAGAATTGCGGTGCCCCTCATAACTAGGTGCTGGATCATCGAAAGTCAAAAACAAATTTTTTGTTAGATAATCTCTTTCCCCAGGTAATGCTGGGAGGGTTTTTCGAAATTTCAATTTTTCACTTTTTGGGAACACTTTAAAGTAAAAAACGTGATTTTTGCGAAAAAAAAATCGGCTAATTTGTTACTGCAAAATAAAAAACATTAACAAATTTGAAAAAAACTCTCGATTCAGAAAATCAAATAAAACATGCAATGCAAAAATAAGTTTTTAAACGTTACCCTCCCCTCTTAATACAGATACATTTTGTCTAATTTCTTTAAATAAATAGGAAGAATTAGTTTTTCACCCTAAAGTAAAGGTCGTTTGAATTGTATTAAAGAATAAACATAATATGGATCATTTACCTTACCCACTTAATTTGACTTGATAATTCTTTCTACCTGAGCTTTTATTAATTGTTAATGCCAATGAAACTACTAATTATAATTTAAAAATTACTTTATTGCCAGTTTACCTTAAAATGGACACCTTTGGTTTATTGGTACTTTTGTGATTTTACCTATGTCCCATTTCTATTACAGTACTCTAAGTAACTAAAGATGTTATAATACAAATAGTATAATAGTTTATTAAATTTCCGCGTTAAACGTAATACAAAAATTTAAAAATATATGTATTTTTTTAAAAATTCGTTATAGACGAGCGGCTATAATAGTTTATTAAATTTCCGCATTAAACGTAATACCAAAGTTTAAAAATAAATGTATTCTTTTAAAATAATTCTTTATAGACGAGAGGCTCGCAGCCCTAAATTAGTAACGTAGTGACCATACCTTGGTAAATAGACAAATTTAGTTTGACCTTTAGTTTTTTGAGGGTACTTCATTTAAATAAGAAGTTTATTTTTCGCTACAAGGGGTAGACCATTATAGCCCAAGAAAATAGGTCGTAAAATACGAATTTAAGGTTAAAACTTGAATTTTTGATATAAGTTACTATGAAGAATCTAAAAACGAACTGTAATTTTTTTTTGAATTCACCCCCGGGAAGGGGTAAAAAAAATTAAAAAAGTGTTTTTTTTTATTTCGAGAAAACGGCAAGTCCTAGAAAAAAGTTTTAAATAAAAGTTGTAGAACGAAAAATTTTACATAAAAATGATTTTATAACTTTTTTTCCCAAAATTGAAATTAACCGAGATAAAAAATCTCTAGAATTAAAGTTGTTAATTATATAAATAATTTAAAAAAAAAATATGAGTTTTTTAATTTTCCAATAATTTATGATTTTTTAAAGTTGCTGTTATCATCCCCTAGCTTCTAGCTACCTATCTCAGTTAATTTTAATTTTAGGAAAAAAAGTTATATAATCATTTTTATGTAGAATTTTACGTTCTACAACTTTTATTTAAAACTTTTTTTCTAGAACTTACCGTTTCCTCAAAATTTTAAAAATACCACTTTTTTAATTTTGTGTCACCCCCTCCCGGGGGTGAATTAAAAAAAAATAAAAGTTAAATAAAATATATAGGGTGTGCCATGAGGTAAGGTCCAATAACCTTTTACCTTTTTTTAAACAAGAAAATATAGGGTAATTCTAAAACTGATATTTTTTTAAATTTTTCCTCGCATCTCTCAAGCGAGTAAAAATATTTAAATTATAATTATACCATTTTAAGTTTGACCCAAAAAAAAGCACATGACGCCTAAATTACTTTTTTGATAGCACTTATAATTATTAGGGTTAAAAGTGTCGAAAATAGGACACCCTGTACAGGTCTAAAATCGAAATTAAAGACTGTCACACAGCTTTTTCGGTTGGACTTGGTTTTTTGTTGACAAAAAATAACTAATTTATGCATTAGATATTTCAGGGAGAAATATTAAAAACGAGCAAAGTTGGCGAGTTAAATATAAAAAAACGTATGTTGTAGGAAAATATAATGTTCATTTTCGAATGCTGAAAACATAAAATAAAACCAAAAATGACAATTCACCCATCGTGGTCACTGTCTCGTTAAATAAGCGTCAGTTCGATGGTAGAGAAGCGTCAATCGTAAATGATTCGATCACAGTGACCGAATCGTTTATGAATATTGAACGATCGAATCCCGTACGCTCGCAGTGATCGAATCACTACCCGACTGAAAGACGGAAAGTAACGTAATGAATGAAGTTGTATTGTCTGGCTAGCGACTGGCTAATGGCTTGGCTTCGCCCGCTCTGCTTGCAATCGTTCGTTCGATGACTAGTGTTGTTAGAATATTATGAAAGTGAGAAACTTTTCGATTGCCCAAAGCCGACCAATCTATCTAATTCTATCGGTCGATGACAAATCGGCAAAATTTAAAACTAAAATATTTATGCTGCGATATTCGTTCCATAATTCAATTCTGTAAACAGTACAAACGTTCATGCCAATCAATAACCAGTCCAGTGTGCCATGTGTCACCATACTCACCATATCGAAATATCGACCGATCGACCATCGCTGGGACCTTTGGTTTGGTACGCATATACAAATGATTGACTGAATAAACAATTGAAAAGATTGGATCATTTGAGACATCGGTCAATGATTGATTTGATCGCCAGTGAATGATCGAGTTACCCATCTTTATTGTATGGTGTATGGGATACCTTATTTATTAGTTTAGTTATACAGGTATTGTAAAGACATATGCAGGTTCAGGTTTGTAAGTCTCAGCGAGGAAAAGCCAAAGCCAACAAGGTACGTTAAACAGCCTGTGCTATGTTTATAGAATCTACTTAAAAACCCGCCATTGACACAGCACTTTACGGGACCACAATCAAGCTGTTAAGGTTGAGGTGGTAAAGAATCGATATGCCAAACTCCCCAAAAAATTAAAACAGTCTTATCTGATATATTATCCTTTTTTATTGATATTTTTATTCTGATACAGCTCTACCCGCTTCACGTACTAAGGTGTTGTTGTTACGAAGTTATTCTGTCATTCACACTACGAAAATAGAAACGTTTTTTATCCTGTGGGAATATGTCTCCATTTCTATGCTCTTATGTAAAGAAGTATACACGTAGATGTGCAGATATTTTGCCAAGAAAAGACGTTGCGAAACAAATAAAATACATTTTTAATGATCGCGTGGGTTGTCCGTTAACATTGGGATACAACATATTAAAGACCAAATATTTATGACAATTCCACTCATGTATAAATAATCCCATTAGAAAACACAAAAATCGTAGTTTGCTATCGGCTAAAAAGGAAGGAACAGAAATGCAACTGGATAAAAAATCGGATAAATTTTGACTAGGAATCCTAGTAGGCTATGAAAATCTGACAGATTAACCCCTGTATAATATCACTTGACGTTGCTAGTTTTCGACGTTATTGTTTTTTGTTATAGAGGTTGCAATTTCTAAAGTATGATATATGTATAAATGTATATTAATTATTGCTAATTATGTCAATAAAAATAGCTTACTGGGATGCCTATACAAAGTGAATGGATTATATTATACAAGACCTTATGTTTATTTTTTATAGTGAGTCACCTTTTTGTGTAATTTTGTTTATATGTACAGAGTGGGTCGAAAAGAAGTTCGCCTATTCTTTTTGCAGAACTTACAGTACAAGAGTGTTTTTATTAAGCCCAATATCTTTTTTATTAATAACTATGATAGAAGCTGGATAAAAAAAGTGGTAAATATCGTTTTTTTAGAGCGCGCCGAGTAGACTAGCCCCTTATAGCACAAGTAAGGTACTATTGGACTCACTTATAAGTAAAGGCAAAGACACACTTAATAAAAATGACGTTTTATGGTGACAGAAAAATAAAATTGAAAAGTCAAAAAAACAATTAGGGAAAAATTGTTTAATAAACAACGTCACGTTTCTTTTCACCCCTGTACCCTCCCTTTTCACATCTTGTCACAGTAAGCGATACCTCCCCCCCTCATTATGCGAACGTATTTTGTAATTAAATTTGTTTACAGCCTTTGATTTTCTATAACTTTTCAATCAGTTGACAATAAATCTAAAAAACCAATTAAAGACCTTCTATTAGATATTTACATTGATAGAAAACTGTTTTAAAGGAAAAACAAACATAGAAAATAGAAGAGAAATACTTTTATTTCCTTTCTTAAGTCCACTTTTGATTAATAATATAAAAAAAAATTATAAAGAAGCTTTTTAATTTGACCGCTTTAATAATGAACTCAAAAAAAATGAAGTAGTAAAAATAATTTTGCATGGGCTTACTTTTATTTTAAATTTGGATCTTGCAGTATCAATTTTCGGTGACATAAAATTGGCTCATTTTACTATTGATGCAAGTAATTTTGGATTTTAAGGCATCTATTGTTTGTGGTATTTTGATATAGTCTCGAAAAAAAATAACGGCATTCCATCCAGCCAGCATGTGCCAGAAATAGGCCTCGTCACAAGATGTTTTTTAACCAAAATAAAAGATCCAGGTTAAACTGTTCTAGAGCCCAGCTAGCAAATGTACAGGGTGATCCAGTATAATGTACACATTCCCTAGCCTTTCGCTTAAAAATTGATTATAAAAAAATGCAAGATAGCCAGTTGGTGTATTTTTTCTCTGGGCATTTAAAATTAAAATTAATCAGAATATTTGTTTAGTGGTGAAAAAAAAAAAAAAAAGTATTTTTTTAATGAATAACTTACTTTTAAAAATATATTTCAAAAACCCTATTTTCCTCATTTCACACACCCACACACACACACACACATATATATATATATATATATATATATATATATATATATATATATATATATATATATATATATATATATATATATATATATATATATATATATATATATATATATATATGTATATATATATATATATATATATATATATATATATATATATATATATATATATATATATATATATATATATATATATATATATATATATATATATAATAATATATATATATAATGATAAGGGTGTTTTCCCGACTAGTTAACAAACAAGTCCAAAAAACTTGGGGTTCGGTCGGAGGGTTTTTTTTAAAGGAAAAAAAAACTCTTTTTACTCCCCAAGCTTTTTGGAATGTTTATTCCCTTTTTTTAGGCTAAATAGGCAAGATCTTAGTGATATAAAGTAAAACCATTTTTTTTTTAAATTTACCTTGTGTGCAAAGTAAGTTAAACGTTAACAAAATCAACATCATTTATGGAACTTTTGAGCTAGTGTTTTGCACGCACAATTAAATTATTTAAAGACTAATTATTATTACATTGTTTTCCTATAAAAATAAAGGATTTCTATACCACCACGCGTGGATTTTTTTTAACTGACCTATACGAAGTTACTTTTTTGATTTTTTTCTTAAACGTTTTTTTCCCCGCTTTTTTTGAAAAAAGAAATTCCATTGGAAGTTCGTTACTTATCTCACAAGGTAGGTGGAAACGGAGAATGGGTTTTTTTGTTGTCGATAACCTTTCGACAAAAAACCCCTTGTCTCTCACACAAAGATTGACTGTGATTTAAAGAAACCTGTAGTTGTCGGTACGATATATCTAAATTAACCATTTTATGGAACTGTAAAATTAACAATCCTTGTCTTCACTCAAGGATTGATTTTCCTGAAAGGACTAGATGGCGAATATTTGCGACTGGCTAAAGTACATCCAATGTCATTTTTGATGGAGCTGCAGCCCCCCGACATCCTTTATGTTGAATTGTTTGACGGAAATTGCTCTGTTAAGAGATAATTTAAACGTTATAAGTCTGATTAAAAGAGACAATGGAGAAAAAAAAAATGGAGAAAAAAAAAAAAAAACTAGTGTGTCTTGATATTATTGAATCGACTGCTTGTCGCAGCATGAGCTCAACCCTCAAGAACGCTTATTTTGAACCAATATTTCCGACCCGCATCATAATAAAGTGAATCGGGTGCGAACGAATCTTTTCAAGTAAACGAATCCAAAGATTTGATTCAGTAAAAAGATTCGAACTTCCTACCTCTAGACGTGACGTTCCCCCGAATGCACGCATCGCACTCGCTCGCCCTCCCGCCACACCGCCCGCCACCCCAATACTCTTAATATTGTAAAGTTGAATTATTACTGCTCAATGTTGATTATTGTTAATTTCGAATAAAAGATACTCTTAATATAGTAATTTTTAATAAAAGATACTCTTAATATTGTAAAGTTGCATTATTATTGTTCGGTCAGAAAGTGTCGTTTAGAATATAGGTTTAATTAAACCCAGACGAGACTAATATGTTATTGAGATTTTTGGGGGGAAAAAAAAGGGGGGGCGCTACAAAATAACTATATATATATATATATATATATATATATATATATATATATATATATATATATATATATATATATATATTTTTAGCAGTCCCAGTTTTGGAAAATTTATTTTTTTTTTTTAAGGCTGCAATAGAAAAAAAAGCCTGATTACATAAGCTAAACTAACATATTAAAACTCACCACTAACATGTTAATCGAAAATGACCAATGCCACAGAAGAAAACTTCATTGATTACAAATTAAAAATGCTTAAAAAATTCTTTAAAAACATTACACACAATTAAAACACAAGAAACACAAAAGTACACCACCTCCATCACATAGCGGCTAACCGACGAAAAGGTATATTTCCATTTTCACTTGTTTTATTGAGATAAAGGTAAAATTTGTGCTGGTCATGTCATTATCTCACAATTTGTCTAATTCACAGGTGTGTTCATTAGACTGTATCATTTTTTTGGTTTTTGTTCTATTAAATGTATCCTTAAAGTTTCTTTAATATGAAAAAAAATCTCCCAAAAATTGAGCTCAATATCTCACAAATTGAGCTGGCGCATAAGGGGGACCCCCTATGCGCCTTTTTCCCCTTTAAAATACATGGCATTTTTTTTTCTTATTTTTAAAATAAATTTATAAACATTTTTTTTAAATGTCGGTTCTAACTGTCTTAAGAAAAAATTTTAATTTCTACAAAGTCGATCCTTTGGTTTTTTTTCCAAAAAGAATAGAAATAAAGTAAAGAGCATAGAATAAGGGCAGAATTTTTAAGATGGAATAAAGAATTTTTTCTTTTAAAAATACAATTTTTATTCTATTTTATTTTGACTATAAATACAAGGATATCACGTTTACATACTAAACGTAATTAAACCTCGTCAAAACAGTGTTTTTTTTTTTATTGTAAAAAAAAAATGGAATAAAATTTTATCCTTTTAAAAAAAGAAAATTTTTTTATTATATCTTAAAAAATTTTTTCCTTATTCTATATTTGTAACTTTATTTCTATTCGGTTTAAAAAAAAAACATTAGAAATCGATTTTGTAGAAATAAAAATTTCCTATAAGATTTAACCAATTTAAAAAAAAAATCATAAAGTTATTTTGAAAATAAGAAGAAAAAAAAATTTCCCGTGTTTTTTTAAATGGAAAAGGGCTCTATGTGCCAGTTCAATTTTTGAGATATTGGGCTTAATTTTTGGCAATTTTTTTTTTATATCGAAAAAACTTTAGAGACACATTTTATCGAAAAAATTAAAAAAAAAATTTGGCACAGTCTAGTGAGCATGGTTGGTTATGAATGGAAATCAACTATTTGCGTTATATTATTTTATGATTTAATTTTAGGATCAGCGCTTACGACCATAAAATACTCGTTAACAGAAACATGCCCTTATTTTAATAACAAACTATACAAATTAATAAAACAAATTGTCAGATAATGACATGACGGGCACAAATTTTACCATTATCTCAATAAAACAGGTTAACATGGTACTATAGCTTTTCGTCTATTTTAATTTATGCCTTATGTCTTAAAGTAAATATATATATATATATATATATATATATATATATATATATATATATATATATATATATATATTATATATATATATATATATATATATATATATATATATATATATATATATATATATATATATATATATATATATATATATATATATATATATATATATATATATTATAAAAAATATATATATATATATATATATATATATATATATATATATTATATTATATATATATAAATATATATATATATATATATATATATATATATATATATATATATATATATATATATATATATATATATATATATATATATATATATATATATATATATATATATATATATATATATATATATATATATATATATATATATATATATATTTTTTATATATATATATATATTTGAAATGAGAAAAATAGGGCATTTTAAGAAATAAAAAATATATTTAAATATGAGTTGTTACATTGAAAAAAATCATTTTTTTCGTGACCACGCTCAAACAAAATTTCTTAAATTAAAAAAAAAAATGTTTCTAAATTTTTTAGAAAAAAATCCCCAACTGGCTTTTTTAAATTTTTTTTAAAATCAATTTTTTTGGAAAAATGGGGTTTTTCATTTTTTACTGGATCACCCTCTACAGAGCTGTTTATGATCGATGCGTTTTAGTTCTTGAATTAATTGAACCTCATACCAGATGCAGAATGCGCCAAGTTGTCGTAAAAATAAGGAAAAAAATTTATGCGCAAGATTGTTTTGGTTCTGACGCACAGTTTCTGGGGAAATGCAGCCCCTTTTTTCAAATGATCTTGCGGTTTGAATGTTGCTAGATCTACGGTTGTTTCTAATTTTTTATTAGGCGACCAAACGCTGTTTTCCGTAAGTTTAGGGGAATTAACCTTTGCCCGGGGGGCCCAAAAGGTATTACAAAGACGGTAATGGAGGTAGTCCAGAGGTAGTAGCCATATGTATAACGTCCGTGGTGGCACCATCGCAATACCTAAAAGGTGCCGTGAACTGAAGGATTAAATGGGTTAAACACCCAAAAATCCGGCATCCACGGTACCGTATAAGCCTTCGTCGGCTGTAAGGGAAAAAAATATGTGTTGTGGCCTATTTTAATTCGGTCTACTTTGGTTGTGGTTTATATGCCACGACTCATTAAGTACCCCGTCAACCCGACAAATTAACAGGTGTATTCTTGTCCCTGGGTCATGCGCTTTTGTCAAATATCGTGCATTAAAACTAAAAATCCTTTTATTTACAACAGCTCGAAGATAACCATAATAATTTAACAGAATTATTTTCTTAATCTTGGAAAAACCTTATCCTAACATAATTGGACCATATTCAACTTTGCCACTAGTCTAATCTTAGTCCATTCAATTTAACAACCAAAACTCAAACTACAATAGTCAGCTTGCAACACATAATAACAACGTCTGTATTGTCTCTTACTAATCTAAGAACTTTCTTGAAAACTTTTCTTAGGGTACATGGGTTAAACAGTAATGGTTAAAGTTTAGGTAAAATTTATGCATTTTAAAAGGTTTCCTTTTCAAAAACCAAATACCTGTAAAATATAAAATAAATAAAATAATTCAGTGATATAATGATTTAGCAACAAAGCAACCCAGGTAATTTTATCTTAACTTTTAAATCTTACGGAATTGAAATGGTTCTTGAGTTTGGAACTGGACAAGTCGCAATATTTCTTAAGGTTTCTTCTCTAGTTAAGGGAGCCTTTTGGACAAATTGCCCATTTTTAATCATACTTCTCTTAAAAAAAACACGCTTTTATATCAAACCGAAGTAAAAAGTGGAAAATAATTAATTATAGTAAAAAAGCATGGGGTGCTGATATTAAATGTTAAAATTAGAGTTATTATGAAAATACAGTAAATTGCAACCAACGCTTTTTTGTTTGTTTTTTTTTTAATAAAATTGTGGTTAGTTTTTTGGATCTCGTACTTTAATTGGGTTAGTTAGTTTTTAATATTTCCGAGTGAAAGTCACCCTAAAATCGGTTATGTTTAGATACTATTTTTTTAACTCGACATATATTTCAAAAATCCGTTACAAGGGGGCAGATTATTTCCTTCCAAAATGATGTATAATTTATGTCATTTCAGTAAAATAGTTCCAAAAACGTTATATCCTGTAGGCTTGCAATCGGAAACAACATCCCTCGATACACCGAATTTGAAAGAACCTAAATAAAATATAATATTTTTAATGCGGCTATGAAAATTGTGGTATGGGGGTTTTTGGGCTCCGCCCACCGTCTCCGCGTCCTTTCGCCCGACCCCTAAGGTGTAGCGTAAATGCACTCTTAAGAGGACGAGGTTTTTCGATAGGCACGTGGCCTATTTTTTATATAGGTATTTTTGATGTGATCCCTTTTTTTCTGAGTTTAATGAATGAAATAAAATTCTGCCTGCATTTAATATTCTAAAAAATATGGCCTCAGAAACTTAAGTTCAATCAGATTGGAAACTTTTACAACACCCCCTAAATATACGATACGGCAAATCGCCGAAATGTTTTTTTTTCTATGGTTTAGGTGTACATTGTTCTCAGCTAGTGAAGCTATTCTAAAAACTTCTCTGTCAATTTTAAATTGGCATGCTCTACATAAGGTTCAAAGGTAACCAGAAATAAGTTGTTTGATACCAAACCTTATACCTCTATGTAAAAGGATAACAAAGTTATGATAGGGGGAAAAATACGCTAAAACATTTTGTGTGATATATATGTTACTGTGAAAGTTCAAAAATGGTTGAATGTCGACATTCACCGGTGATTGTCGACGTAAACTAATAATTTTGGTTAGTTGTGGTTAGTTTTCGTTCTTTTTTTTTTTAATTTTTGACGTTCACCGGTGAATGTCGACATTCACCAATTTCGGACTTTGACGGTAACATATACACTGCTTGCATCAGGCTAGAGTAACCCTAAAAAATCACTAATTTTCAAAAAAATTATAATTTAAAAAAAATTTTTTAAAATCTGCTTTTAACCTTTGTATATGGGATACAGATAAAATACAATTTCCCCCCTTGGGGGTCGCAAAAAAGGTTTATGCAGCAAACAAAATACGAAAACGCCCGTAACACAACAGTAAAGTTTTAATTTTTATTTCCGGACGAGACGAACTGAAAATTATTTGCTTTCCGGTATGATTTCCCTGGGAAATTCCTTTCCTCTGAAACCAATAAAAATGCCGGAATCAGATCCGGCAACCATCTATATCCGGTCTTATCGATATGACCTGTGCTGACCATAAACACCGGATGTGACGACTTTGGGGAGCGAATACTAAAAAATTATTCCGCGAGAGCTACGTTCTCTTCTTAAAAAAATAAATAAAAAATGTTTATTTAGGAAAACAACATTATGGCTTCTCTGGTATTGTGTATGTGTTACTGTAAAAGACCGAATTTGGTGAATGTCAACATTAGTCGATGGCTGTCAAATATTAAAAAAATGAACAAGCACTAACCAAAACTAACAACTTTGATGCGTTTTGCTTAATTATTTTGGTTAGGTTTATTGGTTCCGGTTGTTGCTAACCAGAACGTAGCAAAGTGGATAGTTTTGGTTAGTGCTCGTTCAGTTTTTTTTTAATTGTTGACATTCAACGGTGAATGTTGGCATTCACCAAATTTGTTTTTTGAGGTTACATATGTACAGTACATTCCTTAATAATTTATTAATTTCTCGTTTAAACTGCTACTGTTAGTTGTAAAACTCAATAAACTTTGGGTACCCGCATGTAGGTCCGGACTTAAAATTTCCTTTATTTATTTTTGTATCTACTTTTTGGTATTTTATGCAGGTGAAAGGCAAATTGCAAGTGTTCAATATAAAGCAGAGTCTTTTCATCTCAGTTCATCAGTCGTTTGGAGTTTGTCAAGGTATTTTCGTGTGTGTTATTGAGCATCCAAAATAGCTAACCTAAACTATTGATATTAGTAGGTAATCACGAACTGTACCCTTTTAAAAGGTGCGGTGCCTACACAATAGATATTTGTCAGAACTTATTTATGGCTGTGTTTTCCACTGAGGGTTGTCATTTAAATTTTATTGCGGTCGAGAAATCAACGAATTATTGTGGAATGTACCATACAATATTGGTTATTTAATACCAATACCTTCTATCTGAAAATACATGCCAAAACCAACTATTTCCCAAAAAAAAGTTAAATAAATATAGACATTTAATCAAACATCATCAAAGCTGTAGGTAAATTAATATACAGGGTGTCCGAGATACCGTTCAAATAATTCTATGGGTGATTCTATATGTTAAATTATAAAGAAAAGTTTATGTGAACATAGGTCCGCAAATGCGCCATAAGGTTGCTATGGCGATTCAAAGATTGCCCCAGGATATAGGTTTTATTTTATATCTTTGGAACTGTTTCAAATAACCATCTGAATTTTGGCATATGGATTGCTTTTAATGGTAGGTACTTTTCAGTGTTTTTAATATATTATAATTTTAATCAGGGGCGTACCGACATGGGAAGCCTCGATTTAATTTGTTTACATTTTTATTAAACGTCATATTTTTGCAGTTTTCTTTAAAAATTCTGATTCCGCGGTATAAATGACATAAAAAGGTATTTCTGTAAAAAACCTGTCAGGCTAACCGTTTTCGAGAAAACACCCTTCAAAGAAAATAGTGCATGGTCACCCAATTATAATAAAAATATTTACGTCAAAGTAGGCTTATGTCGGTGCTAAGATGAAAATGAAAAAAAAGGTCTAGTAACTCTAGTTTCGGTAAACGAATTAAACATAAAGTTTAAAAATGAAGTTTATTCGATTATTACTATGTTAATAACAGTTTAATAAAAAAATATCATTGTTCTCGCCTTTAAAAAAATCCGGAATACTCTTTTGCTTGGGTGACCATGTATGCACTAATTTCTTTGAGGAGTGTTTTCTCGAAATCGGCTAGCCTGACAGGTTTTCCACAAAAACACCTTTTTAATGTCGTTTATATCGAGGAATCAAAATTTCTAAAAAAACTGCAAAAATATGACGTTTATTTAAAATGTAAACAAATTAAATCGAGGCTTCCCCTATCGGTACGCCCATAACTAAAATAATAATTTAGTAAAAACACTAAAAGTACCTACTATTAAAAGCAATTCAGATGCCAAAATTCAGATGGCTATCTAAAACGGTTTCAGAGATATAAAATAAAACCTATTTCCCGGTGCAATCTTTGAATTGTCATACCAACCGTATGACGCATTTGCGGACCTATGTTCATATGATTTTTTCTTGACAATTTAACATGTAGAATCACCCCTAGAACTATTCGAACGGTATTTCCGGACACCCTGTATACAAAGATTTTTAACAATTTGGTTTAGTTTTCTTTTAAAGTAAATATTTGTACAGGCTTTTAAACATCATATTTAAAGAAATATGAAATACAAGTTTATACAAAAGTTTTAGACTTTTAATAAAAATTTTAGATATGACATTTAGAAAAACAACTGACAATCGGAAAATAAAAAAAAACAGGAATAATATATTTTTTAATGGAACACCCTGTATTTAATTGAAAATATAAAATCTAAGCGAGTTTAGTAAGCTGTGAAAGCCAAACAAAACTTCTTTGTTGGATTCCGCTTGGTCTAGGATTACGACAGATAACAAAACAAATGAATTGATATAGTATAACAACCAAGTGGGAATAAGCCACTACATACGTAATTTCAATTGTACGACTGAAGCAGTTCTAATTTAACCAGAAGTGTAATAATAAGTCTTACCTCGGTTTATACTATATTTTCTGCATTATGATTTAGTTTTTTTATAAGAAACAGAAGTTATTACAACATTTAGTAACATACAAAATATAAAACATTTCTTGTCAGGCTGTATTTTTATTACATAAGCCAAGCTTACGAAACATCTATTGTTAGTTTTGCAAATTTTGGAGTCCAAACAAGTGACTTGTAGTCAATATAATATATGCATAAATATTACGTACTGCCCTACCAAGTTGGCTTCTTACAGTATAGTGTTTGTAATTAGGTTTACTGATAAATAGACGTGTGTAATTAGGTTAAAAAACTAATATAGGAGTAGAAAAAAATATAAACATCACAAGTGTATACACGTTATTATAGTAGTAGTGGGCAATATTTTTTCTTTAAGTACAAAATACGTCAATTCATTTGTTTTGTTATCTGTCGTCATCCTTGGCCAAGCTGAATCCAACATAGAAGTTCTATCCGCCTTTCACGGCTTACTAGACCTTATTTTCGCAAAATTATATATGTTTTTTAAAGATCATATCCAGTTAAATTTTTTTCACTCAACATTTTTTTAATGCAAATATTTAAAATGCTTTTAATTTCAAGCAAAAGGCAGATATTTTTTAAATACTAAAAAGAACTTAAAACGAGCAAAGTGTTGTTCACCCCCTTATGAGCAAACCGTTGAGACATAGTCCAGGAAACAAACCTTTTGCCTAGCAATTTTTTCAAAATGCATAGAATGACTTAAAATTTTGACAGTAGGTAGGGAATAGTCCAAGGATCAAAATCTATATCATGCCGAAGGGCGCCTCACCTTGGGGGTGGTTGCCAAATCATCTCGGAGTGGAATGTTTTTATAAATTTTGTCCACAAGAATGGACAGAAAAATGATTTCTAAGCAAAAAATGTTCTATTCAGTTTTTTTTTGTAAAGTGCATATTTTTTGAGTTATTCACGATCGAAAGTCGGAGTTTTTAGTTGATAAAATCAAAGTTTTAAATCGGTTTTTTGCAAATATCTCGATAAGTATGCATTTTATCAAAAAACTGTAAATAACAAAATTGTAGCTTTTGAAAATCCTCATAAAATGGTTGTTTCGTAATTGCTGTGGGACAAATATTAACCAAGTTGTGGTTTGTTAAAGGTTAGCTGCTATTCATCAAACACACAATTTCAGAGTTTCTACGTCTTTCTTGAGGAAAACTAATAATAACCTGTTTAAAGCATTTGCAAAGATCTTCCTTAAAAAAGATATGCATCATAAAAGTTAAGTGAGTTATGATTAAAATAAGATTAGACCAAAATTTTTTGAGTGCAAAAATCTAAGAAAACAACACCCTAATTACCAACCTAATTAAAATGATTCGTAACCCTTTTTCAATTCTCTTTATCTATGTATAATAAATACATTTTAAAATTTTAATCGATTTAATTTGCTTAGTTTTAAAAAAATGGAGCTGAAAATGAAAATCAAATATCAGAATTTTATTAAAAAATAATCTTTACTTGAAAATAATTCAAAAACAAAAGGATATACGTAAAAATAACTAGGTATCAAATTGTAGTTTTTTGAATTACAAATATTTTTTTTTAGTTTACTGTATGACGGCAGTAAGGTGAGATATAAACGTTTAAAACCCGTGTGTAAGGACGAGCACTACCTTGTTTCAGCCCTTTAAACTCACCCCTGTAAAAAAGTAAGGGTTTTAAACAGTTTTAATATATAGGACCTTATAGATCTTAAAAAAACCAACAAAATGATTTTTAAAGAACTTTTTTCACAAAAACTAAACGAGATATTTTTAAAAAACAATTTTTTGGAGCACGCTAAAAGCGATACGGTGCATTTTTAAAAAAATCCGCGGTTTTTTACTATCATTTGCATTGTAGTATTGTAAGGGGTGGATTTTTAAGGATTAAAAAATTACAAAATTAAATTAGTAATACTTGTAAGCAGTCACATTTTTTAATTACAACCCTGTGACAATATGTTAATTTTTCTAGGGTAAACATTTTTTTTATTAAAACATAAGGGTTGATTTTTAAGGGTTGAAATATATTAAATAATATTTTAAAGAATTAAATACTTATTTTTCAATTTATATGAGCCAAATTTTATGTGACTTAAGCTTTAATATGAAAGTTTTGAAGATTTTTGCAACAAGGGGTAGTTTAGACCCCTAAGAAATAAAAAGCAACCTTTAGCATAATGGAGATTTTAAAGAAGAGTTAAGCCTAATCCCAAATTTTTATGCAAAACACTGTGAAAATGTATTAATTTTTAAGGTAAATATATTTTTTTAAATCATAATAAGGGTTGATTTTTAAGGGCTAAAATATTTCAAATAAGATTTTAAAGAAACAAAATACTACTTTTTTAATTATATAAGTCAAGTTTTACTTAACATAAGCTTTAATGTATAGTTTTATAGGTTTTAGCAATAAAGGGTAGTTTTCGCCCCTTAAAAAAAGAGCGCCCATCGGCATAATATAAATTTTAAAGAGGAGGGTACGTTAAGCTAAATCCCAAATTTTCATGCAAATCTATGCATTTTGAAAAAATTGCGAGGTTTTGCACTTTTTTCAGCTTTGTTTACTGGACTAACATTGTCTTTCGTGATTTGACATATATTTTTTTTAGGTTTCGTCGTCCCATAGAAGACATTGCCAATACGCAGCCTGGCATATAAGAGCGTTTGTTATGAAAACACGAACGCAGCCTTTATCTAGTTGGACTTGCTCTGCGTCTCATCCATACATCTGAAATATTCACGCGCTTGCTTTGGGGAGCCGTACTTTTTATTGGCTCCTTCGGACTGTGCGCCACATTTCCGATGAGTTTAATGCTGTTTTGACTTATGGGGTGATTTTAGTCAAATATAAAGATGAGATATGTCCTATTGGCGGAACTGTTATTAAAAAAGCTATAAATCGTTTTAATAATAATATTATATTGTTTTTTAGCAGCATAAAGTATGGTTAAATTTTTAAAAATAAACAAATTTTAGGATGATTAAGAAATGAGTAAAGTTGGCGACCAGGAATTTTATTCGGTAATTGTCTCGAAAGTTGCCTCCTCTCCGATTTTGACCAAATTTGGTATACGGGGGTTTTTTGGAGCGCTGATTACTAATATTTTTTCAGCAATGTTTCGTTTTTAAGATATTCATCATCAAAGTTGAAAATCAAACTAACCTTATTTAAACTATTCCTCCTTGTTTTTGCACAGAATTCTTAATTTTTACACTAAATTGGCACACAATATTTCAAAAACACCTTTTAAAAACTTGTTTTTATATTTATTTTACACCTTTTTTTCCATTTAATTGCAAAACTCCACTTTCACACGCCGCAACGTGGCCGCAACCATGTGATGTAAACCAACTAAGGATTTTATCAGCAAATCAGCTGCTGCCTTTGAACTTGAAAGAGTCCAATTTAATAAAAAAAAGGTGTAAAATAAATAAAAAAGCAAGGTTTTTAAAGGTTGTTAATATTGTGTGCCACTTTAGTGTAAAAATCAAGAATTGTGTACAAAAAGAGGGGGAATATATAGAAAATGAGGTAAGTTTGATTTTCAAAATTGATGATGAATATCGCGAAAACGAAACGTTGCCAAATTTTTTTTTTCAGATTTGTAATCAGCGCCCCAAAAACCCCCGGGTACCAAATGTGGTCAAAATCGGAGAGGAGGCAACTTTCGAGACAATTACCTTTTATTCTCAGAATCCAATAAATTGGTTAGCCGCAATTCCGTCTTAACAGTCTTTCAGTGGGGTATCTAGAATACTTGGGATATTTTGCCAACTACTTTAGATACAATACAAAGAATCTACCCTATCAAAAGCCCAAGTGCTTAATTGGTGCAAGAACTTTAAGAAAAGGTGTAAAACGGTCAAAAATTTGCCACACGAGAGCCGTCAAAAAATTTCGACAACACATCTGACAAACGATCTATTCTTACCCATAAAAAATGTCTGTCGTTAAAATGTCACAAATATTACAAACTAGCAATTTGCCCGCAAAGACCACGCGATTCTGGCTGTTCTGTTTTTTCCCATTCTCGCGGGATAGTTTTATACATTTGAGACGTGCGACAACGATGTCTACCACTACCACTTTCTATTTTTCTTAGTAATCAGAAGTCCAATTACCAACCCTATATTTAAATTCCAAAACCGAGGACTTTTTATACAAATTTTTATCCCCTCTTTGACCTCCAAAGAATGCAATTCCAAAAATTTTAAAGCAGATCATTTTTATTCGTAATTATAAGCCTATTTACCAATTTTCATACTTCTTAGGCCGAAAATGACGAAGCTCCGTACAACTTTACCCCTATTTTACCCCTTTAGGAAAGGAGTTACCTAAAATCCTTTCTTAGCTAACGTGTCCTATTTTTTGGGTAATTATCTAATTACTAACTCCCATATTTATATACAACTTTAAAAATGTCAATGTCTCTATACAATTTTTTTCCCATTTCGACCCTCTAAGGGATGTAATGGTAAGACAGATCAATATTAATCGTAATTAATGGTCTTCATACCAATTCTTATACTTCTAAGTCCAGAAATGATAAAGTTCCATAAAAACTTTCACCCACCATTCACCCCTTCAGGAGAGAAGTTTTCTAAATTCCTTTCTAAGCTAACGGCTCCTATTTTCTGGATAATCAGTCAAGTCTATTTACCAACTCCCATATTAATAACATTGAAAATGAATACTTTTCTATAAAACTTTCATCGCCATTTTAACCCTTTGAAAGGGATGTAATTTCAAAAATATTAAAACATATTGTGAATCGTAATTAATAGCCTACATACCAGTTTTCATACTTTCAAGACCGAGAATAAAGAAGTTCGATATAAATTTTTCACCCCCTCATTCTACCCTTTCAGGGGGTGAGTTTTCTAAATTCCTTTTTTAGCTGAGGTCTTCTATTTTTCTGGGTAATCAGAAGCCTAATTACCAACTCCCATATTTACAACTTTAAAAATGACAATTTCTTTTACAAACTTTCATCCACATTTTAACTTCCCCCCCTACCTGCCCCCAAGAGATGTAATTTCAAAAATGTTAAAACATAAATTTTAATCATATTCAATAGCATATATAACAACTTTCGTACTTCAAAGTTCAAAAATAACAAAGTTCGATCTAAACTTTCACCCTCCATTCTACCCCTTTAGGGAAGAAGTTTTCTAAAATAATTTTTGCTGACCTCTATTTTCTGCGTAATTAAAAACATAATTTCCAACTACCATATTTAAAACTTCCTTAAATTTTTTTATACCGGGTTTGCGTCCCGGGGCAGTATAATATTCTGCTATATTATAGGAAATCCCATTAAAATTTTTAAGGGGGAATTAAATTTGGGTTCCCCTTCATTTTACAGAAAAAAATTAAGATAAATTTTTGGGGAAATCTAATAAGCCCTCATTTCCAAGTTCAAAAATTTTAATAAGGGGAACTTAAATTATTCTTAAAAGTAATTTTCAAAAATTTCCAAAAATTTTTGGGTTTAGGTTTAAAACCCAAAAAGGTACCAAGTTAAAATAAATATTTCCCCGACAAAGGAAAAGTGTCAATAAATCAGTGACAGTTGGGGGATTTGAAAAAAATGAATTATTTCAATCGACGAAAAACTATCCCTAATTAAGTGGCATTATGCGGAAATAATATTAAACAAGGTTTGAAAAAAAGCCTTGCACAGGGCGGGCAAATTGATGGACCAGGAAGTCGAGGTCCCCAAATTTGCAGTGTCCCAAAAAAAGGGTTTTTTAAAGTTTACGATAAATTTTTATACGACTGCAAAATAAAAAAAAAAAATTTTTTTGTAAATTTTTTTTTTAAAAACAAACGCAAAACAAAAATAATAAAAAAAAAACCACAGACTATAATTTGCCCAAAAAGGAAACTTCAAACTATTTTAAAATATTAATTGTAATGTTTACTTCTGCAGGAATCGTCGCATTGTTGATCGACTTTTAACGATGGAGGGGGAAAATTTTTTTGGCACCTTTCTTATACAGTTCTCTGTCGTCGGCATATTCGTTTCTTGCGGCATACATTACTCAATTGCTGTTGTGGCTGTGCCCCCAACAGGGCCGAAAGGGAAAAGATCTCTGAAACATCCATTTTATTACTAAGCGAGTCATCTATATAACTTTCGGCGACTGAGCTGGTTTCCATCCACCATGGCGCTTCAAAAAAACAAATCGATCCCAAAATTTACCAATATTGTGGCTGACGAGCCTTAAAACAATGCCCGGTATAGGCTTCTGGAGTTTCCCAACATCAAAAATTTGGCGATGTCTTTTGCCATACCGCCAATTTTGTTAATTCCAATGTTTTGGCGAGTGCATTTTCCATTTTGATAATTAAGAAAAAAACGATCTGTTTGCAGGAGTGGAGGTCGAAGGGCAGAATACTTTTTTAAGATGGTGTAGAGACTTCCTGACACTGTAAATGATCTCGGCATCTTCGTTTTGTATTCTCTAGTTTAATTAACATTGCGCTGCCAAAATCCGTCATATTTTCTTTTTAAGGAAGCACAATTCTTCTCTTCGGCATGCCCCAGAGAGTCCGACTGCCACCACTGCCTGAAACAGAAAAATACCGATAAGTCTTTAGTTTTATTCATTTTAAGTAAGTACTTTATGAAACTAGCACTATTTAAAAACAGAATTGGGTAACCCCTGCCTACTAAACCTTCTCACTATAAAAAATGACACCATAAAATAAATAAAATAACTGTGATGCCTACCTTGATTAGCAAATATTTCTCGTCTGAAGCGTTCTTTAGGAAGCGGCAAAAATCATTCTCGCTAAATTTTGGACTTCTTTGGCACATAGTTTTCTGATTTTCTTTTTATTAGGGCCTGCAACTTCTGGTATTTCCCAATATCCGTATTTTGGTTTGCCTCAGGGTTGATTTTAGCATGGAAAAGGTGCTCCATAATGTTGAAGACTTGTATTTGTTCGACAGCTCTTCAAAGTACACCAACATAACATTTTCGGAAAACGTTTGTACGTTATTTGCTTGTCTCCACTTCATAAATCGATGTAACTCGGCTTCATATCGATCTCTTGACTTTGTTGGAAGTAGGTTTGACGAGATTAAACTCGCTTTTTTAGAATTTCTTCAGAATCGGACATTTTTTCGCGAAATCAAAATTTTTTTGTATCTAAATTGGTATCTAATCAACAAAACAAGAAAACTATGACGGTTGCTATGGAATAAAGCCTACTTTGAGTTTTCTATATTTTTGACATAACAAAAAAACCATAATAAATCATATTGAAAGACAGAACCGTGTGCAAAAAAACATATTTTTCCTTGCACACATTGTGCGCAAAATACAATTTTCAAAGCTTGTTTAGCGTGTGCAAAACCCCATTTTCTAAAGCAGTCGTATAAAAACAGTTTTAAAGCAGTATCGGAAATGTTTTAAGAATGTTTCCCCACCGACCCCATTCCGTCCATTTCAACTATTAAACGTATTGTCAGTAAGTTCGAGTCCAAAGGTACCATAATAAATAATTGTAAATGTTTAACTCAGGATATCGAAAATAAAGCCGATGAAAGAGAGAACAGAGATCTTAGTATTCTACTGAGAGTGGAGGAAAACAAAATGGTTAGTAGAGGGTTCTTGGGCAAGAGGTAAATAAACATCATACAACGCTACTGCTACACTTTGAAAAAACACAAATATTATTCGTATAAGTTCGAAAAACATCAAGAGCTGCAGGAAGGAGATGAAGAACGAAGAATGGCATTTTGCTTTGAAATGATGGAAAGAGCAAATAACGATAGGAATTTTTTAAGAAATATTTGTTTTACCGATAAATGTACATTCACTCTCAACAATGGACCAAATGTTCAGAATTGCCGGTATTGGAGCCAAGAAAATGAACATCGCTTTGTTCGTACTGGGACACAATATCCCCAAAAAAACAAATGTATTCGTGAGAATTATCGGACACCATATCATTGGACCCTTTTGTATAAACTATAACCTGACAGCAGAAACCTATTTGGACTTATTTCAAAATCAAATTGGACCCGCCTTGGAAGTAGTTGTTCAGGAAGATCAAATGATCTGGTACCAAATGGATGGTTGCCCCGCCCATAATGCCCGTATGGTTAGAGAGTATGGTAAAATTTGAGAATCTAAACCAGCTACAAAACGCTATTTGGGGGTTGGGATATTGTTTAGCTGTTAATGTTGTTTGAACATTTGATTAATTAATGTTTTTATGTAATTCGCTACTATTTTTAAAAAAGTTATTGTATTTCATTTCATTTTTTTTTCCATATCTAGTAAAATATTAAAGAGTTCAGATCTATTTTCGATCTTCTATTTATTGCGACGGCATTGGACTCGAATTTACTGACAATACGTTTAATGGTTGAAATGGACCCAATGGACTTGATGAGAAAATAAATTAAAAATATTTTAGATACTGCTATTGGTTCAATTAAATTCTAGTATGATAAAATTATTTTTTTAATGACCGATAGTAATAATTGTTATTAGTTAAACCTAATTGTTACATTAAATAAAAGGTTTGATAAAAAATAATATTAACGTGTCTTTTACTTTGAATGTAATGGTTGTGAGATTAATGAAACGAAAAAAAAATATTCCTTGTATTCGGCTGTACGTCAGATTTGACAAAGCCTTATAACAAATTGTTTGCTGGTGGCTGGTGTTTCTTAAAATTTTTTGAAACTTGGCACGAGGGTTTTGTCAGATTGGTCTTTTCAAAAAGTTATCTTAAATTTTTTCTATAAAATGTACATGGGAGCCAATAATTTACCACTTTAAAATTTACATGGGATTTCCTTTGTTCCGCTCGGCGACGCACCACCCGGTATAATGTTTATCTACTTACCGGGCGAAATAATATAGCCAGATATGTGTTGCTCCAGACAAAATAAAAAACCCAATAACCATAGGCATCGCCAAACAAAGCATAGCTTTCTTTCTTCCCAGTTTATCGGCGCAGTAACCAGCTGCTAAAGGGCCAATTGCTGAACCAAGCGGTGTAAAAGCTGCGATCCATGCTTCTTGCGTGGTGGTTATGGCGTGGTCGAAAGGGTTTTCTTCACCGTGAAGCTTGGGTATAACTGGGGAAGTCCACGACATCCCTATGCCGGCGGCGAAGAGAGGAATATCAGCTAAAAAAGAAAAACGGTTAATATATTTAGTGAAATCATAAGGCAACAGAAAACAATAAGTTATTGGATGTATTCCTGAAAATCCTTCAGAATCGAGATATGCTTTCTCTAAGACAAAAAAGTTCAGAAAATTTGATAATAAACGAAATGTGAAAAAAAAAATTTAAAAACACATTTCTTTCTACTTTAATCGCTTATAACTTTGTAAGTATGGATCGTAGAGAAAAATTGTAGAAAGAGAAAAGCTTCCTATTAAATTCTCTACAAAAAGAATTGGTTAAAAAATTTCTGTATACCGGGTGACAGCGAACATGTAACAGCCCAGAACTTTTTTATTTAAGAGAATTAATTTTTGAAATTAAGATGATGCACCTATCATAAGGACCCGCTTTTAATGACTAAATAAAACCAATTTTTCACTTCCGGTTTAACCGGAAGTAACCCTAAATATAAAATAGCACCCTGTATATATTTTTAGCCTACCTGATCCGCCCTAAAATTATCTTTTTAACCATGTGTCACACTTGTCATTTGATTTTAAAATGACTGCCAAAATCGCCTTTTCTCCCAAATTTTAGTAGGCCATGATGTGACAATTACAAATTATCAGCAGTTTTTTGCATGATTTTTTGAGGTTTTTTATCTCTATTATTCACACCATGTGCAAAAAGTTGATATTTGCTATTGTTTGTCAATTTAATAGCTTGTATCTTAGCAACCAGTCGTCCGATTGACAATTTTCAACACAAGAAAACGCATATTTTCAGTATCATGATAAGATTGAAAATAGTGCATAGGCTTAGAGGGTAGATACCTAGAGAAAGTCATATACTTTTCGCAGTTAAATAAAAAGTTATATAACTAAATTTCGATGTATATTCGAACTCTCCTCGTTATTATTCGCCGACGTTTCAATTGTTTTATAATTTTCAATGATCCTAACAGGCTCTCTGGTACATTTTCCAAATTAGTAATTTAAAAAGATACTTTTATGAGAAATGCCTAATTTGCGTACATTTACATATTTCTTGTATGAGGTAAATTGACTCGTGTGCATGGACATAATACATAAGGAATTAAAGTATACCTTCCAAGTCTGTCTTATATCAAATTTATAGCATCTTAACAGGAGTCTACGATAATGGGTATTGTTGGACATGCACGTTACGATTTATTTATGCAAATAGTTGTAAACATTTTTATTTTACAAGTTTTCCTTTAAATATTTTTTTAAGAATAAGCAGAACAAAAATACAGGGATGCGCAAAAGTCCGGAATAAAATTAAGATCTTTTTAACCAGTAACTTAAGAAAAACGCTGAAACACGTCAATTGATTTTAAATTGTACGCATTTTTTGGCAATAAAATGATTTTTTTTTCAACCCCTTAGCTGCAACCCTCCCAACTTTTTTTTTTCAAAGGCAAACCTATGTCGTGTACGAGCTCATTGAAAAGCTCATAAAAAATGGAATCTGACCATACCCTTTTTTTTAAAAACTTAAGTAATATACTTAAACTATGCTTATGTGGTTACCAGGAAATAAGAAAAAACTCTTTTAAAAACAAAAAAGTTAGAAATACCTACTTAGTGCTATCTACGGGTGAATTAACGTTGCAAATAAACAAATAAAGTGGCATTCAGCATTGATGATGTACACTGCTCAACAATTGCTAAGGATCATCAGTACCTAGTTTTTAAAAGTTTACAAATTTTAAGAACAGACCAACCTGGGTAGGCAGCACAACAAATTTTATTGATTATGTGTAAAACTGATAACGTAATCTAGCATCAACATTCTTTGGAATTTATTTTTTCAGAAAAAAAATACACATAAAATTAGTTATAATCCCAAGCAATTGTTGAGCAGTGTACTTCAAAAAGAGAAAAAGGTTGTTAAATTTTTTGTACCAAGTTTAATGCCCTGATAAGAATTTTTTTTTTAACTCAGTTTTAAAATTGTGGCATTTCTGGGTAAAATTGAAATCTGTTTAGTTTATTAATTGTGTTCCTTCAAAGTGTTCTTTTTTAATTTGTCAAACAAAAATGGTATTGTCAGAGAGGCAGCGTTTTGAAGTCTTGATATTGTTGGGATGTGGGGATAGAATGCGGAGTCAAAGTGAAGTGTGTACTTTATTTAATGCAAAATATCCGGAAAATCACATTTCCCAGGCTACTGTGAGTAAGATCTTACACAAATTTGAAGAACATGGTACAGTGAAGGACTTGCCCAGAAGTGGCCGGCCACATGTTTTAGACGAAGATCAAAAATTGGACTTATCTCTGCAGGAAGATCCACATTTGTCAACGGTTTCATTAGCCCAAAACAATCCTGCGTCTAGACATACGATTGGCAGGTTTTGAAAACAGAAAAATACCAGCTATATAAGGTATATCTTGTCCAAGAGCTCTTGGAAGATGACTATGACAGGCGTTTGCAATTTTGTGAGGAAATAATGAAGCGATGTGACGAGAATAATGGATTTCCACTGAACATACTCTTTTCGGACGAAGCTACTTTTTATTTAAATGGAGTAGTTAACAGGCACAATTATCGATTTTGGAGTCAGGAAAACCCACACTGGATATGCGAAGCTCATACGCGTCGTCCTCAGAAAGTAAATGTATGGGCAGGCATCATCAACAACGAATATTAGGGCCATACTTTTTAGGAAACCTTACAGCTGCACGCTACTTAGAATTTTTACGCTTTGAATTAGTGCATGATTTAGCTGTTATGTTTCCCAATGAAGCAGATCCAGATATCCCCACTGAAACACTTTGGTTCCAACAGAACGGCGCTCCCCCACATTTTGGTATTAACGTCAGAGAATATCTCGATAAAATATTTGCAGGACGCTGGATTGGACGACGTGGTACAATTGAATGGCCGCCACGATCCCCAGACTTAACGCATTAGTTTTTTTTTTTTTGGGATATCAGAAAGACAAGGTTTATCAAAATAGGCCGGCTAATATTGAAGATCTAAAAAACAGAATTAGAGTGGAATCACATAACATACCGGCTGAGGCCATTGGGAATTCCGTAGTCGGGTTTTACCATCGCCTAGGAGCCTACCAAGTAGAGGGTGGAAGAGGTTCAGCATCTGTTACGTTAATTCACCCGTAGATAGCACTAAGTAGGTATTTCTAACTTTTTGTTTTTCAAAGAGTTTTTCTCATTTCCTGTAACCACATAAGTTTAAAAAAAAGAAAGGATATGGTCAGATTCCATTTTTTACGAGCTTTTCAATGAGCCCTACACGACATAGGTTTGCATTTGAAAAAAAGTTGGGGAGGGTTGCAGCTAAGGGGTTGAAAAAAAATCATTTTATTGCCAAAAAATGCGTACAATTTAAAATCAATTGATGTGTTTCAGCGTTTTTTGCTCCTAAGTTACTGGTTAAAAAGATATTAATTTAATAACGGACTTTTGCGCATCCCTGTATTTTTGACATAGGTTTGCATTTGAAAAAAAAGTTGGGGAGGGTTGCAGCTAAGGGGTTGAAAAAAAAATTTCATTTTATTGCCAAAAAATGCGGTTTTCTCCTAAGTTACTGGTTAAAAAGATATTAATTTTATAACGGACTTTTGCGCATCCCTGTATATGTGTATAGGTTTAATTTTATGATCTTTTTTACAGTTTCCCGTCTTCGTATTAACGTTGAATCACTAATTAAAAATTTAAATATAAACTTGTAATTATACTTTACTACAATTTTATGAGGATGTTTTTAAAACTACAAATAGTAATAATTAAAGTAAAGGAAAAGTACTTATTTCATGGTCGCTTGGTTAAACCCAACTTTTAGGGAAAAAAAATTTACAGCTTTTTATGTTTATAATTTTTTTGCATAATATAACTTTTAATCATTTAAAGAAGTAAATCTAAAGTTTTGTGTCTTTAAAAATGTTATAAATAGTATCATTTTCATTTTTTCTTATTGGGAATGGATTGGACTATTTGATACAGTACTTCAAGCAAACATTTTTCACCAGTACTTTTAAAGCAATTAAAGGAGGTTTTTTGACATGGTGACCTGTCAAAAAACCTCCACAATGTATGTATTTTATAGGAACTTTTTCTCTTTACTGTGGGTAACCAGCAGCAAATTATAGTGGAAATTTTTTGACATAATGACAGATTTTTTTTAACAATTTTTAAATGAAATTATAATTTTCTACCAATTATAGTAAAACAACTCATACATAATATAAAATAATAAATTATGTTAAATATTACAAAAATATTTTTGCGTCACTACGATCAATATTAAAAAAAAATTGGCTTTTAATACTTCAGTCGTTAGAGGCAAAAATAGCCCCCTACCTCTAACCGAGTCCAAAGTTGAGGACGCAGGGAGCGCCAATACGTACGGCGCTGCTTGTATTTTATAGATTTTTGAGATCTCAAGTTCAAATTCTATACTTTTTTTTGGTAGCTAATCTCGATTTTCGAGTTCATACAACCTAGGAAGTTGATGGTCAATTGTTATTAACAATTTTATGTTGAAAAATGGTCCGTTTGGAGCTCGAGCTGGAGCCCGATATAGATAAGCAAAAGGTAACTTGTTATTGCGATCTTCCGTCTCACAGCTTGTAGTAATAAAAAATTCATAACTTTCTAAACAATTAAACAATTATACATTGTTGCAAAAAAAAATTTGAAATAATTATTTACTTGTTTGAAGGCATGGAGAAATTTATCCTGAAAACCTTCGGGTTAAATTTTTCGAACCTGCTGCCTGAGCACGAAAAGTATTCAAAGCGATATTACATTTTAAAGGTATATATGCTATACAAAAAACCGTTAAATCTTTCTTTGTGGAATTTTCTAATAGTCGCACTTGATTTTTAATTTGTAATATATTATAGCGCTATACAAAAAAAAAAAAAAAAAAATGTTATATATTATTTTATTGAATATTATATAATATCCCTTATTTTTTAATATTATATATATGTATATAATTATAATAAAAATTAAGCCAAATCGCCGATCCCAAGGCCGTGTCGTCTCCTTGTAAATATAGAATGCCAATAAACAACTTCATTTACTCACCATCAGATTGTCCTCAAGGCAGATAAACTCTTTACTTGTGGCTCTGTAAAAGTTTTTCACCTCTGTATACTTTTTGTCATGCCGTGACAACTTTAATCAGCATGACAGTAATAATAGTAAAAATAAGTTTTTCGTAAACTCACCAGAGGGCTCAAGAAAGCTTCGCAAATGTGCTTTTTTTAAAATTTACCCGATATTCCAAGTTGAAATAGCCGTTTCAGAAGCATCCCTGGGAAATTCAATTCATTGCATTTTGAAGCTGGGTCCTTGCTCTTTCTGAAAAGTATAAGGGGAAACTTTCGAGACCACTCTGGCCGATATTCCGTGTCATTTTTCGTGATGATACGATTTCTTACAAATTATTGTTCTACCACGAATTATTTGAATTTCTTGAGTATATTGAAGAATGTAGACATATTTTCTTAAAGATCTATCCCTCTTCTTTAAACTAATACTGTTAACATGGTGCTTATAATGCGTACAATGCTCGAAATCTGATTTGTTAATTAACAGGATGAGAGGGTCAAAAAAATTCACAAGTTGCAAAGCTCATAACCCAAAGAAAAAATAAATCCTATCTAGCCAAATAGTAGAAATAATAAACACATGACTCGAAAAATATATCTGACCCTTAAGTTGCTATAATTTTCCAGCTACAAGTATGTTAGATTGAAATAAAGGGTAATTGACCATGTCTTAGTGTTGCAATAATATTATTTATTTATGTGAACGAATTTGGTAGTATAACTGTGCAAGAGATGAAGGTTTAGACTTGTTCTTTCGTTTGGTATATTACTCCCTACGAGATTTTTCCACGTTATAGCAAAAATTCAATTTTAGTACGAAAACTGTCGGAAAATTTTTGAATAATCAATTTCGCGCGCTTTGGCGAGTCTTTAGGGATGAAAATTTTTCAAACCTGGAACAAAAATATTTATGATGTGTGAATGGTCATTTCTAACGTAAATTTTTCCGTTCTTTCAAATGGCAGTGTTATTTTTAAGAAAAAACTATCTCTTCATGAATAAAAATGCGTTCAAAAGTTTAGGGGGTAGTTTCACCCTCTTTCCGACAGTTCTCAGCAAGGATTCGTTTATTTTTCGATTTTTTACCTTAAAATCTACTAGTATGCCAAATTTCATCAACTTTGGTGTCGGTTAGAGGAAAAAACCTCTAACGACTGGAGTATAAATCGGTTCGCTATTATTAGTTTAGTCAAGAAGTGAGTTTTCTGCGAAAAATAGTTAGAAGGGTACGAAAAATATAAGCGATGGCTCATTCGATGCGGATTGCAATTCTGAAAAATGTATCATGTCGATTTTTTTTGCAAAATTGCAATAGCCATTTTGTTTTTTGATGATAACTCAAAAACTATACAAGATAGCCAGAATTGCAAAAAATATCCTTAAAGAGGAGGAAATTTTCAATAAAAATCTGCCAACTCCCAAATGTCTAGCTTCAATATTTATAATTTTAATTTGTTGCTAAAAATAGGACTCCGCTTACGTTTTACGATAAGTACGCCGGGTCTATAGTAAGTACTGCATCTAAATTAATTTTTTTAAGCACTTAATATTGACTTAAAAATTTTAAAAAATTATCGTGTCATTTCAACACTTAAAGAAGAAAGTCCCGTTGAAAAAAATGTTTTAAATGCATTTTTTCAAAACCTAGCCTATTGTTAAGTTACTATTTTCTTTTGTACCTCCGTTAACAAAATAGTTAATTAACAATAGGCTAGTTTTTTGAAAGATGCATTTTTTTCCCATCAAAACTTTCTTTTTTCAAGTGTTGAAATGACACCATATTTTTTTAAATCAACAATTAGTGCTTAAAAAAAAATATTTAGATGTAGTACTCACTATAGATGCGCGTCCGCGTCGAATGAGCCATCGCTAATATTTTTCGTATCATTCCTATATTTCGCAGAAAACTCACTTCTTAACTAGACTATATGCATTATCAAATTTCTATTCTATGTAACCCTTGAGGGTAAAAAAAGCCGCTGGGGAACCCAGAAGAATGGCCTGGCTCAGGGAAGCGTGCTAGCCCCAATTCTTTTTAATGTGTATACGAACGACCAGCCAATACCCTGTTACACTAAACATTTCTCTATGCAGACGACCTAGCAATTACAGCGCAAGGAAGAACATTTTCGCAGGTGGAGAAAAAGCTGGAAAACACCTTAAAAACAATGTCTGAGTATTACAAAGAAAACTCACTTCAGCCAAACCCATCAAAAACTCAGGTTAGCGCTTTTCACCTCCATACACGCCTGGCCCACAGAAAGCTGCACGTCGCTTGGAACGACACCATCCTTGAACATACCGACAAGCCCACATACCTAGGGGTTACTCTAGATAGATCGCTAACATATAAACACCATTGCGACAAAGTCCGCCAAAAAGTATCTGCAAGAAATAACATTTTAAGGAAGCTCTCAAACAGCAAATGGGGTGCAAAGCCCACCGTTCTTGGGCAACTGCCCAAGCACTCTGCTTACCGCAGAATTCGCATGCTCTGTATGGTCAAGATCGGCGCATGCTAACAAAGTGGATATTAGCCTCAACGAAACGTGCAGACTGGTAACAGGTTGTATGAAGCCTACGCCTGTGGAAAAGCTCTATAGAGCAGCGGGTTTAGTAGCCCTAAATCACGTAGGGAAGCACACGAATTCGGTGAAAAATTTAAGAAAACCTTTGACGATTGCCATCCCCTATTCGGAATTTCCAGTGGGTCTCACAGACTGAAATCCAGACACCGATTTTTCGACAACGTTTTGGATGAGCCGCCCACCAGCTATCCTTTGTCAGAAGTAGCGCCAAATGGTACTGCATGTAAATGGAAAACGTGGAGAATGCTGAACCGTATTAGAACCAACCTAATTAAGTGGAACCTCCCTTCCAGAAACTGACGACAAGTGCGAATGTGGTGCGGTGCAGACGATGGACCATCTCCTCGCATGCACTGACTGTCCTGCAACTTGTTCCTTGGACGATCTATGGCTAGCGAGACCTCAAGCATTGGACGTGGCTCAATATTGGGCCGAAAAGCTATAAAAAACTCCGGACACGAAAAAGTAAAGTAAGTAATTATCAAAGATAATACTACTACGGATTAGTATTATCTTTGGCATTATGCACGCCGCACCATATTATATGTATGTACTAAACTAACAATTCAAATTATTATTTTCTCGTGATAATTTAGGTATTTTTTTACGAACTCTTGGTTACTTAGTTTTACAAAATGAGTGTTTGAACTTCAAAAATTTGTGTTTACCTCTTTTAGTTTAGAACAAAAACTTGAATTAAAAAAATTTGGACATCCAAGGCGAACACTAAACATCGTTAATTTAATAAACATATTTATGGGAAAAATTTGTGGGTTTGTAAAGGTGGGAAGAAAAATTATCTTTTCTGTTTCATCTCTTTATTATTTTGGTGGTGAAGATAAGAGGATTAGAGACGATGTCAATAATCCAAAAAATCTGTCTCTGAAAATAAAAATACTGCCAAGGATAAAAATCATCTGGTTGGTTTTAAACTTCTGGAAAAACAAATATTTTGTGATGTATTAATGAGGCTAATGCTAAAACGATTATTTGCTAGTATAATGAAATGTTAGTAAAAATCGTCATGTAATGTCAAAAATAAGTGCCATTTTGAACTTTAATAAAAAAGTGATTGAGGAGTTTATTGTTGACAAAATCAGAAGAATGGACTTTCATTTTAAAAAATAGACTGGGCTTCTATTTGCTTACATATATTACAATTCGATTATATTCAATTTTTGACTCTAAAAAAATTGGATGTATATTTACCTAAATCGTATGTATGATGTAGGTTATTTTTTTTCTTTTATATGTTGACCCCTTCCTGGAATGTACCAGAACGGCACTTCCATCTTACAAAAGCGTATTTTTAAGTCATAAGTTTAGAAAAATTGAGATTGTTCTACCAAACAACATACAAATATCACAATTTATTATAAAAGGAAATGAAACTTTGGTAATAGGTATAAAAATATAATATTATATTATAATTTTATACCTATTACCGAAGTTTCATTTCCTTCTATTGTTAAGGAACATACTAGCCAAGCAACGTACAATTAATAATTTTTATGCTTTTAAAGGAATAAATATAAAAAACCTTTTTTTTATGTCTGACATAATATAATTAAGAAAATTTGAAAGTTAAAGGAAGAACACAGCAAATTCGTTTCATGCAAGATATTATTTGCTACCGTAAAAAACGCATTTTTTGTAAATGCACTTATTAAAAGACAAAAATTCAATACTTCTTGTAAAAAATGTTTAAGTTATATACCTTCACGACGTGACCCTATTGTATTGTAAAAATTTTAAATTTATAAAATATTGTATGACCCTAAAATACAAACAACCCATAAAAATTATGGTAATTTTTTACTTTTCTTGCCCATGCCGATTTCGATGATTTTTTGCATACGCGGGCGCTGATCATAAATCTGACTAAAGTGTGTTTTTTTACATTTTATTTTCGAGATATCGATCTATAATCATTTCAATTAAATTAATCTCATTTCCACTATGTTGCCCTTCTTTTATAACAAAATTGGTGATAATTACACTAAACACTAAATTATCATACAATATTTGAAATTTATTAAAAATAGTCGTGTTTTTGTTTATTTTTTAAGTTTTTTGGTAAAAATACCAAACTTTTAAAACTATCGGCTATTTAATAGATGATTTTCACCTGTCGCCTTTACGCCAGTAAAGAGACCTCTGCAAGCAGCAGGTTTTCCATTTTAGATGCTTTAAGCATAAAGGAACAAAGTGAAAAGTTTTAAGCATCTATAGATGGATCGTAAAGAGATGCATTAAAGTGATACTTCGTGTTGCTTCAGTGTGAGTTACTAGGAAAGGAGTAATACTGGCTAATTCTTGGACACAGAAATCTTCAAGAGAGACATGTCCCCTATGGTTTGTAGGTGGATCAGATAAGGAAGGTTTCTTGTGAAAGTGGGGTGATTAGTAATGCCATCAGCTTTTCTCTAAATGCCACAGTATTACAAGTAGGGTTTAAATTAAAATACAGAGTATACAGATTAAAAGGAGACTGCCTTAAAAAAGAAAGCGTTTTTAAAGCACCTGTGGTTATAAAGATAATCACAGTGTAAAGAATGACTATAAACAGACAAGCAAACATGTTTGTGTCATTGAGGCATTAAACCAAACAGGATTTTTGGTGGATTAATTCAATGTTAATTCAAGGTCGTGTAAAAATATCTTTATTACCCTGCTCTTGTTTTCTGTATTTATATTTTTGTCCATGATATTTTTTATTACTGATTCTGAAACAATTCAAACACAAAAATCATTATCGTATTTTTTTAGTATGTATTAGCATAATATATGTAGTGACAAGGTTTAATTAACAGGTTTTTTTGTTATTGTGAATTGGGTTATTCCATGCCTTACTTACCTAAGAAAATTTTATAAATAATTTGCAAATAAAATATTAATATTTTTTTTAATGCTGCGACCGTCAACAATTTTTAAAAATCAGTTATCGTACCCCAGCTTTAATTAAAGTAATGCTGGGGTACCAGCGATCATATCAGCGATCTTCTTTTTTCCATGATCAGTCTTATCCATTTTTGCTTCACTTTATTATTTAATTTCTAAAATAGCCCCCTTGCATAAAATTTATTTTGTTTTAAAAACTCGTCAAATCCCTTTCTTTGTCTATTAGAGACCTATCTCCCAAATATCTTTTCTCAGAAAAAATATTTTCTCCGTAAATTCGTTTTCAAGTGTGGCCCTTTATATTTGGCTTTAGACCAAAAACCAGTATGACGACACAAGTGTTGCCGAGTTGCATTTTTTTTTTGATTCGTTTATTTATTTCATCCAGAGCAAAAACAGAAAATCCATCGCGTTCCTTTAATACGATTTAGGATAAATCGGTTTGATCTTCGTTGAATATGCAACATAATAATTGTTGGTATTGGGTAATTACACGACTAAAATGCTGTTCTTTATCATTTCAGAAAAACACTTCGTAAATAATCATGATTTCCAACTTTTTGAACCAATGCGATACATTTTTTATTGTTTTGATTTTTTAAAACTTTTATCTAAAAAGTATAGGGTCGCCCAAAATGAACGTTATAATTTAAATGCTTTACAACTTTTTTATTCATAATTATTTTATTTTCTCTTTTGTTCTAAAATTTATAAAGAAGGCTTGAGAATTTAAAATGAAGCAATACACCATAGAACAAAGCACGAAAATTATTAAATTTTATTTTTTAAACGGAATGTCAGTTATTCTGACGCAGCATACGTATCGCCGACATTTTAATGTGCAGGTTGTACCCTCAGCGCCAACAATTATTCGCTTGGTAGCTAATTTTCAGCAACAAGGTTCAATACCTTCTGGTGCTGGAAGTCCACGTATAGCTTGGACCGGTGAAAATATTAAACGTGTACGGAAGAGCGTGAAAGAGTCCTGAAAAATCAACGAGGAGACGTTCGGCACAACTTTGGTTTCTTTAAAGAATTTTGGCTACAGTGCACATATTTTCCCATAAAATTTAGCTAATGTAAGAAATAAGGCCGACAGACTACCAACAAGGGCTTGATTATGCTGTTGCGTTACAGCAAAAAGCTAGAGGCAATCGCGATTCCGCATTTGACCACTCCAGACTTTTTTCTTTAGGGCTATTTAAAGGGAAAAGTCCAAGTTAATAGGTCACAAACCACCTATTAACTAAAGCATGACATTTACAGTAAAACCATAACACCTGACATTTTGCGAAAAGAAATGGAACATGTGTTGGAAAGGGCACGACTTTGTAAAGCAGAAAATGGGCGACATCTGCGACATATTTTTTACGTTTATACTAAAATTATTTCCCGTTTACAGACTGCATTTTTATAAAATAATGCTAAAAATGTATTAACAAAGAAAATGTTATACAGCATTTAAATCATAACGTATATTTTGCGCCAACCTGTATAACTTAGGACTCATACCAAATATATACCAGATCCTATGGCCTCAAGGAGGAAACTTCGGTTAAAACAAATTCATTTTGGAATTTGCGAAAAAAGATTATTCTTTTGGTAGACCCTAGCAACAAAGCGGGCTTTCAGAAGCAAACCCTTTGTTTGTATTATTTTTGTGGATTTGATCAAATTTCATCGTCAAGCAGCCCAACCCAGGTTAATTTTTTTCACTTAACAGTTTTCTTTTGCAAATAGTTCAGACGCCTCTAATTTTATGAAAAATAAAGATATTCTTGCGAAATTTGGGATTTTATAATAAAATTTGATAAAATTCATGAAAAATACAATTAGAGGAATACTCTTAAAAGTCTCATTTCCCTGGGGGCTACCAAAAAAATCAAATGTTTTCGCAAATTCCAAAATGGAAATTTTCGTTACCAAAGTGGTTTCCTTGAGCACAAATAAAAATTTTTCCTATTTACTGATTGAAAATCAAAAGTGTTTTAATATCCGGATTAGCTCCGCTCCGAGGAGATGTACCTAATATTGGAACTTAGCCCCGGTCGCCTCTGTCGATTAGGCGTTGTAAATACTTGTGGTTACTTGTGACGTAAATACCCTTTTCGTGGGAAAGCTTTATATTTTTGTTTTAAATGATATAGAATTTCGCTTAAAAAAATTTGGGCAGTATAGCCTATTTTTCGCCAATAAAAAAAATATATGTGCCCCCTATTGGTGTCAAAGCCTGATTCGAAAAGAAAGCGGAGAATAATGTAGATATCTCTTTAAAAAAAATACTTTTAAAGTCATCCACGAAGGCCAGAAAAAGACTTTTCTCATATTAAAAAAAATGTGAAATAGTCAACTTGTGTATTCCTTTTTAAATATGGTCCTGATCAGTCTTCGTTCGATGATCCTGTACTCCCAAATTTTTAAGGATAAGAAGATTATTACAACACCCATTTCTAGATTAAACTGAGTTTTTAATCAAATTGCAATTTTTGAAATTAAAAGTCAAATAATCAGTAATGCATTCTATCTCTAGTTATACTATTCAAGACTTTGATAAACAAACCTAATAAATTTGGTTAAAACACTTAAAATGTATGCATGCATACTTATAATTAACAGGAAATTTATGCCATAATACTATTTTTAAATTTTCTTTTGATGCATAATTATCTATTTATCTAAAATAAAACGTAATTAATTACAAAAAGTAAAAGTAAGTTTATTGCATCATTTGTTTGAGATAATTAATTTATTTCGAACTTGTTAATATTGTATTTATCAGAATATTTTAATATGTATTAATTAATAAAAAAGTAAAAAATGGCTGCCTAAAAATGACATCTAATTTAAAGTGATATCTTTTTTAATTAAGCTTTTTTTAATATTTTTTATTAGCAGCAACATAAATTCTTTAGATTTCAGTGAGATAACTTTAATACGTAATCAGCTGAGTGCGTAAAAGTGTTTTACGCCAACGGTGCAATCAATAGTTTTTGTACGACTGAAATAGTCCGGGAGGCTACCGCAAAAAACCAAGCCAATAAGAGATACGCATGAAACATTTTTTTTTATATTACTATAAACTGTAGTCAATTCAAAGCGACACTTAGCTTAACGGGTTCAAATTGCATTTTTTACCTTAAAAAAAAATCGTGAAAAATCGTTTTTTTATATAACTCGAAAACTATTGATCTTGAGAAAAAAAGGTATATAATCCAAATTGATGGTCTAATAAAACTACGTCAGTTTTTTTTAATAAAAATTTTTGTAGCCCTATTAGTTTTTGAGACATTAACGATTTGAATTTAAAATAAAAACGCAAATAGCTTAAAGAGTTACAAAAAATGTAATAAACAAAAAATATGCCTTTTAGTAAGCTCTATAAAAAAGGTTTTATACGCATTTTTAATAAAATAAGTAATAAAGGAGATATATGCAAAAAAGTGAATTTGGCCATTAAATTTTCGCTAATAACAATATTTTTTTGGTACAAGTAAGTATATCAGCTCCGATCCATCTAAAAATAAATTCAAAATGTTCTATTTATTAAATAAAACAAACTAATACACATGTGCCTCGAGGCAATGGGGAATAACCTGATGGCACGGATATTTAATTTAATTTTTTTTGGTCCAATTACTGTACCCATTCCATCCACTTGAAACTCTAACTAAAATAAAATTTAAACTTTATTTAATTGAAAAAAATAGTAAGTGCCACCTCTATCTGGGTCTTATATATCTGGCAGGAAGCTTAAAATTTCTCGATCTTCTATGCTACTATGTGTATAGCTCATCGTTTAAATATTTTTATTATCGTTCAGAATGATTTTGAGAAAATTTTCATTATATGTTTAACATGAAAAAAAAATTGTATAGTTTTTTTTTTCAGTTGAATTAATGTTTAAACTTTAATTTAATTATATTTTAAAGTAGTCAATAAATGGATAAATACCATAATTTAAATAAGAATGGCTTTAAGCCTAGAAAAAGTAGGTAGCTTAATAAGAGTAATGTTTTAAAAGTTTAATGCTAAATAAAACATTTTTTTTTAATGTTAAAAATATGATTAAAATTTTTTCAAGATCATTTTGAACCAGTAAATGTCTTCATAAATTATTAATATTAATATTTAAATCGATAATAAAACTATTTAAATGAGCTATACGCATTGTAGCATAGGAGATCAAGAAAAAGTTAAGCATCCTGTCAGGTATATAACACCCAGAAAAAATAGGCACTTATTATTATTATTATTTTTAAATAAATAATGTTTAAATTTTATTTTAGTTTAAGTTTCAAGTAAATCGGAATAGGTTATCCCCCATTGCCTCGAGGCACATGTGTCATTAGTTTGTTTCATTCAATGAGCAAAACATTTTGAATTAATTTTTAAAATGGATCGGAGCCAGTATACTTACTTGTACCAAAATCTCTTTTATGCTTATATCGTCTTTATTACTTATTTTAATAAAAATGTTTATTTAAGCTTTTTATAGAGCTTACTAAAAGGCATATTTTTTGTTGATTATATTTTTTCGTACCTTTTTTGGTTTTTGAGATATTTGTGTTTTTATTTTAAATTTAAATCCTTAATATCTTAAAAACTAAAAGTGCTACAAAAATTTTAATTAAAAAAAAACTGAGGTAGATTTATTAAACGATCAATTTTTAATATATACCTTTTTTTCTAAAGTCAATAGTTTTCGAGTTATATTAAAAAAACGATTTTTCACGATTTCTTTTAAGGTAAAAAAATTGCAATTTAAACCCGCTGAGCTGAGGCAGCAGTGCGGCTTTGAATTGACTATTGTTCATAGTAATATGAAAAAAAATATTTCATGCGTATCTCTTATTGGCTTGGTTTTGCGGTGGATTACCGGACTAAAATTTAGGACTAAGCATTTCTTGTAGTTATTTTTTCTTTATTATTGTTAACACTGATATATCGGTTTCTTTTGCTGATGTTACTGTCAAGCTTAAGTTAAATTGATTAAACAACTTTAAATTACCAAAGAAATAATCACATGTGGTGTCAACAAAGTTGTCAAATGTTGTTTTCAAGCTTGAATTATGAGCCGAAATAATCCAGAAATAGAAAAAGCTGCAGGGAAAGTCTGCCTCTAGTCCAGAAAACAAAGCTAGAAAAAGTGAAAAACCTCGCAATTTTTTCCAAATGCATAGATTTGCATGAAAATTTGGGATTAAGCTTAACTTGCCATTCTCTTTATAATCTATATTATGCTGCTGGGCGCTCTTTATTTTTTAGAGGTAAAAACTACCCTTTATTGCTAAAACCTATAAAACTATACACTAAAGCTTAAGTTGACTAAAATTTGACTTAAGTATGTTGAAAAAGTAGTATTTTATTTTTTGAAACATTATTTGAAATATTTCAGCCCTTTAAAATCAACCCCTATTATGATTTAAACAAATATACTTACTTTTTGGTATTTTTATTTTTAGGGGTGAAAACTACCCCTTATTGCAAAAACTTTCAAAAATTTCACATTAAAGCTTAAGTCACATAAAATTAGGCTTATCTAAATTAAAAAATAAGTATTAAATTTTTTAAAACATTATTTAATATATTTCAACCCTTGAACATTATCCCTTATTATGATTTATTAAAAATAAAGCTTACCCTAGAAAAATTAACATATTGTCACAGAGTTGTAGTTAAAAAATCTGGCAGCTCAAAAGAATTAATAATTTAAGTTTGTAAGCTTTTAATCCTTATATGTTCAAAAGGCTGAAACAAGGTATCTTGTAATATTTACGTATCTCCCTTAGTTTTTGAGTTATTTTAAAGGAAAAGGTCATTTTTTATTAAAATTCTGAAATTTGGCTTTTACTTGCAGCTCCATTTTTTTTCAAAATTAATCAATTTAAACCAGTTAAAATGTTAGAACGTATTTATGACACATAAATGAAGAGAACTGAAAAAGGGCAATCGACTCATTTTATTTAGGTTGGTAGTTAGGGGGTTGTTTTCGAAGATTTTTGCACTCAAAAAATTTTGGTCTAACCTTATTTTAATCATAACTCACTTAATTTTTATGATAAATACTTTAAAAAAAAAAAGAAACGTCTTTGCAAATGCGTCAAAAAAGTTATTATTTATTTTCCTCGAAAAATACGTAGATTTTGCGTTATTTGCCTTTAAAACTCTGAAATTTTGTATTTATTGAATAACAGCTAACTTTTAACAAACCACAACTTGGTTTGTATTGGTCCCATAGCAATTACAAAGCTACACTGTTATTTACAGTTTTTTGATAAAATGCATACTTATCGAGTTATTTCTAAAAAACCGATTAAAAACGTTGATATTATCGACGAAAAACTCCGACTTTCGATCGCGAATAACTCGAAAAGTATGCATTTTATAAAAAAAATGCATAAAACATTTTTTGCTTAGAAATCATTCTTTTATCAATTCCTGTGGTCAGAATATATAAGAAAAATTCCACACCCGAGATGGTTTGGCAACCACCTCCTAGAGGCGATTTATTGACTGTGAAGGTTGGCGCTCCTCGACTGTGGCCGAGGGTTATATTAAAGATTCCGTGCAAAATGAAATTCAAACAACCAAAAAAATTAAACAAACATTTTAAAAGTAAAATTTTAGGCGTTTTTATTTAATAAATGTATGTTAAACCCATTTATTTCCAAGAATTAATTAGATATGTATAAACTTATTTTTATAAAATTATAACCTTTATAACCCTCAGTACGTAAGTAAACCTTGAACCCCTTTCCCAATATCAAAACAATATCAATATTTAAATCATAACAATGTGAAAGCCATAACCCATCTCGGTACTTAAAAAATACCGTGAAATTTTAAACATTTTCAAAGCAGTATATGTTTTGTCAAAACACATTTTTTCGGAGATGTAAAAGTATCGTATAGAAGGACGTATTTAATGACATACCTGTTAAAGCAGCCCAATGCAAAAACCAAGAAGCTTTTTTCCTACTGCCTCCATCACTTGAAACCATGTAGTTCTGATTTCCATTTTTTATTCTAACAGTCGGTTTATACACTATTTCCACTAATTTTTTGTTTTCAGCATTGTTATCACCACTATTATCTATAAAATTTTCATCTGTGGGCGTCATCTTGCACTTTTTTAGACTTTACTTATTTTTTTCCCATAAGCATAACAGGTCTGTAAGCTTCACTTGTTGTGACTGAATAAAGAATAAACAGAAAATACAACTAATTGCATGGTCACCTAACAAACTTAAAGGGGTAATGTTAATTATAAAGGAACGGACACGCCTTAATAACTCCCTTAATGATAGGTTTAATACACCTACTCTTTGTATACCAAAGTGATTTTTTAAATAATTGAGTCAAATTGTGATAGGAATCGGAATAAAAATAATTTTAAACTACTTTTTATTGATTTATTTGCATGACTTGCGTCTTAAGGTTGGTACCACCTTTAATTTTATTTTTATGATTTTAGATTTATTAGTTTCTTTTTCCAATCTATATATTCTGTATGTACCACAGATCAGACTTTTTTTAGAATATTGTTTTCAGGTCTCGGGAATAGTCCCACCGCTGTGTTCGCACGTCGATGTCGTGGTTGGGCCCAGTAGGATATTTTGTAACATGCGCTGGAGTTGCCGGTTATCGGCAACTCCAGCCACTAGCGGACGGGATCCTAAGCCAAAACAAACACAAGGATTAACTCAAGGTGTTAGTATACCGTGCTGATGAGTGAATGACATCCTGTGCCTTAAACAGGTATGCCCAACGTGGTGCCTCTGAGATACAGGGCGACCTCTCAGAGTATCTAGCCTTACTGCGGTAATGCGGGGCTCTCCGTGGTGGACTATTACTTCCCTAGCTTCAAACAGAAACCAGACAGAATCGCTTTCATAGGAAAAAAGTGACAGAGGTCACAATCAGACAAGGGTGCGCCGACCGAAACGGGTGAATCCGTTTTGAAATGTGACCCTTAAGTCACAGGCGGCTGTTTTACTGGGAAGGGCTAATCCACCCCGAACAAGCAGATGCTTAGAAAGGGGTTCCTGAATCCAAATATAAGGCGGACAGAACGGCTTTTATAGGGAAAAGGGTTCCGTGGCTTTAAACAGTAAGCGGATAGAACCGTTTTCATAGGGGAAGGCCGGAGAAGGTACATCTGCTTCCTGTAACAAGGACCTGGTAGCTACCTACGTCACTTATACCGGGAGAGGAGGGCATGACGGATCTAATTGTCTGCTCGTCAAACTTTCCAGGAGACAGGGACACCAGAACACAGATTGTGCTCGTGTCCGGTAGCAGCACGAGTAAAGGGAGATGAAAGAGCTTTCTCTCAATTTGATATCGGACTCATTAGAAGTCTGATCCTATTGGGAGAAATATAAATAGGTGTGAGCCACAATAGACCGGGGGCGTAAAACGTCCACTTACTTTAAACCTAACCTAATCTAACTAACCTGGGGAATAGTGTCTCTTACAACTCTTAGCATCTCGATTTTATTTAAAGAAGAGCTATTTGTCTTATTAATGGTCCCACGCTTACAGAAAAACTTTCTTCTGTTACCCACCGACGGGCTGTAAGAGATCTGTTGCTCTTTTATAGGTATTTGCACGACTACCGCTTCGAGAAGTTGGCCAGTATACTTCATCCTCTGGCAGCTTTCAACAGAGCAACACGTAGTGCAACTTTTATGCATCTTTTTACAGTTCAACTAAAGCGGCCACAAACTTTCCATCTCCTCCAAACCTTCCAATATTTAAGTCTCGTGTGAATAAACTCCCTTTTATCACAGTTTAGACACCCACGGTACGTTAGTACTTAGGCCTCAACCTTCGTGGACTGTCCCAAAATAAAAAAAATATAGATAAAAGTTTAGTTTTTTTATCTTGGGGCAGTTACAAAATTTTAGTTTGTTATATAAAAACAATGATACTTTCGTATTATACCGACCACCCCCCTTTAGAAAACAAGGACACTAAAATATATGAACACATTAAAGAAAGAAAATATAACTCTTTATAAAAAAAAAATAAACAACTCACAATAATATTTGTGTCATTGACTCTGCCGCTTAAAACGCGATCTAGTTGTACATTTTCAAAACAGGGCGTTATCAAAACTACAAAGTCATTTTATGCCCGTTCACGCACTGTTCGCACATTCTTATTGCTACTTTTTCTGTTCTTCAAGACATTGTTATTAGATTTACACACCGACGTTTCGTCTTTTAGCTGCCATCATAAACTCTGTTTTTTTAAATATGGTCCTGGATTTTTTATTATGGATTTTAAGAGCTTTTAAGGGCCCAAAACCAATGTTGTATCGCACTTATTCGAAAAAGGCCTTTTAACGAAGGCTGATGCCTAAGTACTAACGTACCGTGGGTGTCTGAAGTGTGGTGAGAGGGAGTTTGTTCACAGGGGACTTAAATATTTGGAGATTGGGAGAAGAAGGAAAAACTTCTGCGGGCAGCAGATTCCATAGTCTTGACACTCTAGGGATGAAGGAACGAAGAAAACAGGAAGTTCGGGGCCTCTCTAACTGAACTGTAAAAGAATGCATAAAAGTTGCACTACGTGTTGCTCTGCTGGGAGCTGCCAGACAAGGAATTATACTGGCCAACTTCTATGAGCAGAAGCCGTGAAAATACCTATAGAAGAGCGACAGATCCCCTACAAGCTCGACGGTGGGCAAGAAGAGAAAGCCTTTCTGTAAGCGTTGGCTCTTCTTTGAATGGAGTCCAGAATGCTAAGTGTTATAGGGGACGCCATTCCCCAGACATGAAAACAATATTCTAAAGAGGGTTTGATTTGGGAGACATACAGAGTATACAGATTGGAAGCAGAGAAATACTTTCTGGCTCGAAAGAGGAATCTAAGCTTTTTTGAAGCTGCCGAGGCTATGAATGTAATGTGCTTGTGCCAGTTAAGGCTATTTTCAAAAGTAACGCCGACAAGATTAAACGACTCTTTGTTCTGCAGAACTTGGCCGCTCATATGTAACGGATGAGCTTTGGCAGACTTTTTTCGCGACAGCAAACATGACTGTGTCTTCGAGGCATTAAACTAAACAAGATTTTTTGCGCCCCAATCCAAGATATGTTTGAGGTCCTGTGAAAAAGATATCTGCATTGACCTGCGCCTGTTTTCCAAATTAGAATTACATGGTGGCTTTAGAAATTAAAAACTGGAGTGGAGGGTACTATCGTCAGCATAACTATGAATGGGATTGATTGTGGATGAGAGAAGATCGTTAATGTGTAGAAGAAACAGCGTGGTTGCCAGCACTGAGCCCTGGGGCACCCCAGCATTAATTTGGTAGAAGCCGGAAGAATGACCATCCACAGTAACTGATATACGTCGATTAGAAAGAAAACTGGAGAGCCAAGAGCAAAGCTTAGGTGGAAGACCGTAAGAAGGAAGTTTGTTAAGAAGCCCGTCATGCCAGACCTGATGGAAAACTTTGGATATGTCAAGAGCAACGATCTAAGATTCACCAAGAAACTCACGGGACTTGTTCCAGTTGTGTAAGATAAAGGAAAGAAGATCAGCTGTTGATCTTCTGTAACGAGATCTTACCAAAAATCTATTCTCTGTCTCTCTCTAGCACGAGATTTTTTATGGAAATTGCCATTAATATAATTTTTTTGAATAAGTGCGATACTTCATTGGTTTTGGGACCTTAGAAGCCCGTACAATCCTTAATTAAAAATCCAGGGCCGTATTTAAAAAAATATGATGATGGCAGCTTGAAGACGAAAGGTAGATATGTAAATCTAATAACACTGTCTTGTAAAACAGAAAAAGTGGCATGAAGAATGTGAAATTTAATTTGTTATATCTTATCAAATAGAGTGATAAAAAAATAAAAAGCGAATATTCGGTTTTTTCCAAAAATTTTCGAAATTATTTAAAATTTTAACACTTTGAAGGTGGCATTTTGATCAGTATTAAATTGCGCAACTTTGCCTATATGTTGCTGTCCCTAAAAGGGTGTGATCGGTATCATACGAAAGTACCAAAGCAATTTACCCAATATTATCTTGTATTTAATTGAGAAATGCTGTTGAATACACATAAAGAAAATAAGGACCAAAAACGTTTAAGAATAAAAACTCCTTTATTTACGTTAAAATTGTTTGTCAAACTTAAAAAGCAGTCAGTAATAAAAACTGTTTTAATATGGATATTTGCCAACACTGGTTTGGTATTGGCAACAGCGCATTAACCACATAACTTTTTGAGACGGGCAGATTCGAAGCGTCACTAATGTTGCCAAATGTAATCTTTCCAAACGAGCATAATGGCGGAAAACTTCATTCGTCGGCTTATTAATAAATTTAACGAAATTTAAACTATAAAGATATTTTTTAATAAAAAACTATTGATTTGTTTATATAAACAATAGGATAAATTAAACAGTTCAAAAAATGTTTTAAATCAAAAACTAATAATTTATTTTAACCATGATAAATATTCCTATTAAACACAATCCAACTATATATGTAGAAATGCACAGTAAATTAAGTGGTAAAAAAATCCAAGAAATTTGCTAGTATAAAAATTTTACAGTAACAGATGCAAATTATGTTTTTAGGTAATGGTTAAAAACAAATCGCTTCCTGGAACATTATTAATGACTTTTGACAAATGTTTTACAAAAAAACTAAAAAAGAAATTAATATTTTAAATAAATAATTCCCCAGCCGTATTGGGCTTGAATTTTTTTAAATATTCTTTTTAAAGATCTTCAAAGTTCTGCTAGGTATGGTACGTTTCACAATAATTCGTTGATTTCTTGACCGCAATAAAATTTAAATTACAACCTTCAGTAGAAATCCAAACCATAAATAGGTTGCCTGAAAAATATCTATTGTGTAGGCACCGTACCTTTTAAAAGGGTGCAGGTCCTGATTACCTACTAATATTAATAACTTAGGTTAGCTATTTTGGATGCTTAATAACACACACGAAAATACTTTGACAAACTCCAAACGACTGATGAACTAAGACAAAAAGACTCTGCTTTATATTCAGCACCTGCAATTTGCCTATAACCTACATTTTATACCAAAAAGTAGGTTCAATAATAAATAAAGAAAATTTTAAGTCCGGACCTACATGCGGGTATCCAAAGTATATTGAGTTTTACGACTAACAGTAGCAGGTAAAACGGAAATCAACGAATTATTGTGAACGTACCATACTTAGTTTTCTAAACTAACGTTTATATTCCATAAACCACTTTTTTCCAAAAAAAGTAGTATATGCATGTTAATATTAGTACCTGGTGGGTAACCAATAAACCTATTTTTTGTAATATTGGATTGCAGTAAAAATAAATACTTAACTCCTACCTAAGATAATTTAAGGTGCGTACTTTGGCTTAGAAATTTTGAGATGGTGATTATTTGAAGTAATTTTTTTAGTAAATGCGCTTTAATACAATTATGGCGAGAAAAAAAAATTACAATTATGCGTAATTTATAGTAATTATACTATCTAATAGTACAATTTTTGCAATTTTTCACACCATTACCTAGATATTAACAATAAATAAATACTTAATAAGGTTTTTTTTATTTACATAACACGGTTCGACTTAACATTGTTCATAATAATTCTAATTTAAACAATAGTAATAAGGTATTATATTTTCTAATTTAATATATTATAGGTTATATTAAAAGTTTTGTAGTTATTTTATAATGTTGAGTTGCGTTTCTTAGAACTAATTGACGGTTGTAGCAAAAATTTTACATATATCTTTGGGATATTTTTTATTATATATTTTTATTTTTACTGCGTACTGGATGCAGCCCTACTGACCAGTTCCGTGAGGCGGGTGAAACGCGTCTAGGGCGAGAGTCATAAATAATAGGTTGTTTTTTTGTTACTGTTTTAAAAAAGAAGTAATGCACATATGCGCCAAAGCAGTAAATAATATTTTTCTATTTTCTTAACAGTTTTCTTTTTTGAGTTTAAAAACATAGAACATAACCAACCTTAATTTTATAAGTTATACAACAAGTTGTCCTTCACTGGTTAGCCCGGAAGCGCTCTCTGAACTTGAACCACAAACAATTGCAGATTCTTATATTAAAATATGATTTTTTGGTCTAAAATCATTAAAAATAAAGTAATGTGAAGGTAAAGGGTATTAACCATGCATGTAATATTTGCATAGGTATTGTTGTTAATTACAAAAAAAAAGGTAATTTTGTATTTTTTAATGTAACGAACTAAAACCGAAAAATAAGTTTATGTTCTTTATACATATCTTAAATACCTTGTTATATAATTATAATAATTCTGAGACATTTATTTTATGTTATGTAAATTAAACTTTTGTATAGTTGTCAGGGCCGTTCTCATCAATTTTGGCACCCTAGGCTATAAAATAATTAGCGCCCTAGGACCTAGGCATTGAAATTCTTAAATATAATTTTTTAATATTTTATTGCAGTTATAAATAAAACTATTTTGTAAAATGAAGTTTCCTTTAACCTACATTTCATTTTTAGTTAAAATACACGGAGCAAAGGATAACAAGAATAGTGATGAAAATTGTCACGCAGTTGCTTTAGCCCAAGTGTTTTAGCCTAAAAACACGTTTCCAACTTTATTTGGCCGTTGGCAGCCTTTAAAAAAAAATATTATTATTTTTTTTTTTATTAAAATTAATATCAAATAAATAGCAAAGGCACAGTAAAGCTGAAGGTGAGTAGCAGAGAGGGCGTGCAAAAATGCCCTAACTCATTTGCCGGAGAGTAGGGTAGTTCCAAGATTTAATTGGGAACTCTTGTTCAACTTTACTACCACTCAAAGATAAGAAAAATTTTACTAAACAATATTAACATTAGAAAAAGGAGACACTAGGCGAGCCAAATAAAACACTATATTTAAAACAAATAGTTAATTGAATTTATTATAAATTTATAATTTAAAGTTTACACAAAAAAAATAATAAAAATAAAATGGTGAATGCGCTAGATTATGAAATTACAAAATTTTAATTTAAAATTTAAAAGTTTACAAAATATATATTTATAATAAAAATGAAATGGTGAATGCGCTTACTAACTGTTAAATTTTCATTACTGATGATAAGAATAAATTTTAAAAATATACAATTTCAAAGAAAATATATAAAATATAAAAATATATATAAATGCCGCTTATTTAATTAACAATAATTAAATGACCAGGTGCACCATTTGAAAACCAATAAGGATATAAGATTTACCAAAAAAAAAATAAATATATATATATATATATTACTATAAAAATAAGAGAGAAGGCCGCAAATAATTTAAAAACAATATGGTAAAAATTTAACCGGTAGAGTCCTAAATTCTAAATTGAAAGGTTATAAATAAAAATTGTTAGTTAGTTAATCATAATGTTGCCTGTCTTTGTCGATTCCAAGTGATAGCGTGCGTGCCAGCCACTACACCGTGAAGAGCGATGGTGTCCAAAACTACAGACAACACATTGACTAGTTAAATGGTCACTATCTCTGGCCCCTCCAAACCAAAACGAAAACTGTTTCAAAATTAAATTAATGGCCCATGTGAAGAGAAATGGCCCGTCCGAAGAACCCCAAGATGTTAAGGGGTATTTTCCACTAACACGTGATCCCCGCGGCGTCGAACTGAAAGTCCTGCAATGCAGATTTCTTTCCCGAAACAGCCAAAAAGGCCACGCAAACAACAAAATTTACACAAAACCAAAGGTAACTTAAATCGGGAAAGATTTTTGGGAAATCTGCAGCACAAATCCTATAAAGATGGCTTGAATACCAGTCGCTGCAAATTTTCCTAGTTCTCGCCTTGAAGAATAACGTGAGAGTGCAAAACATGGCCGTTGGCCCTTTGTCCTTCTCAAAAAGCAACAGAGGGTGCTCGCGCATCGCTGCTAAGTCTAGGAATTTTCTCGCCTCTGAATCGTTACGCATTTTGAGTTGCCTACCCATGCTGCCCAAATAACAATGTTAATTTTTTAGTACATAATACTACGAGGGGTAAAAGCAACGTAAAGCATAAGGTAGGATACCAAATACGATAGAAAAACAGAAGTAACCTAGCAATTACAATCAAATTTGGAGCCTTTTGCCAAAAATAAACTGCAAAAAAAAAACCTAGGAATAAAAACTAACCGTGACAACTCCCCTCTCCTTCGGAAGGAGGAAAACTTCCAGGAAGAAGTTTTACGACGATCATGCGATCACCCAAAGGTAACTAAAAACAAGGCCGGAATCTAGAACTAAGAACATAAAGAGCAAACTAATCATTCAACATTCAACTGACAGGAGATGACAATTTAGAGACAGGTAGGTACTAACTAAGCCAGATAGAGATAAAGGAGGTAACCGAGATAAATTAAGAATCCAATAAATATTAACTCCGAAGGGAGTTTACACAAGATAAAGAAAATATTCAATAAGATAAAGGTAAGGTAAGGTAATACAAAATAAGGTAAGATAAGATAAAGGTAAACCATACTAAAGGCAACAATCGAACAAATCAAAGCTCAGGGAAAACAAATTCAGGTAAATCTAAGTTGTGACCAAGTACGCCTTGAAGGCAGTAAGCTACTAATATCAAATTAAAGGAAAACGTATTAAAGTTAAATAAACCGAATAGTACAAAAGAAAAGATAACCCCAAAAAAAATAATTTTCAGATAATACGCTCTGAAAATCCATTAAGAAACTAAATGCAATGCTATGATAGCGAACAGAAGGTTCACGTCAAAAAAAAATAAATTTAAAAAGGCAATAGAAGTAAAGAAAAGGGAAGGCAATTAAAAAAAATAAAAATCGAGGTAGTGTGGCTGAAGGCTAACACTATCCCAGCGTTTGTCGGACTTTTACCGACACTAGGTCCCAGTGCAGGATAATTCTAACTAACCAGCAATGTCGAGACTCCCATCATGTTTCGCGCCAAGCTGGATGCCCCGACACCATTGGTTGCCCATCTCTGCAGGGCATATAAAAAAAATTAAACCAAACAAAAAAAAAATATAGACAATAAAGATAATAACCGAAAGCCATAAAAAGTTAAAGATAAAAGATATTAATTAATATAACAAATCATTAATATAACAATTTACAAGTACCTTAGTAAATCATAAAAAAAAATTAGGCTTATTCGGCGTCAGAACTCGCATTGCTGTTTGATGGATTATACGGTTTCAGATCTTGTACATGCCAGATACCCTTGCCCTGACCTTTTTGATCTTGTAATTCATAGGTACAGGTTCCAGTTTTTCGCTTAACTGTGTACGGTCCTACATAAGCGGGAGCCAATTTGGCACTATAATAATTTACTGCATCTGAGAGACTTTTATTTTTCCGCCAAACCTTTTGACCAGGAACGTAGTCGACTGGTCGTCTGCGTAGGTTATACCTTTGTTGGTTTCTAGCACGAGAAGAACTAATCTTCTGTTGCACCTCTTGATAAAGTTTGGCAAACGCACTTTGTCTTTTCTTGACAAAATCGCCAGGATCCAAATTGATATTGGGGATCTCTTCAGCAAAGTCCTGACCATACAGCTTATGTTCTCTGCCAAAATTGAGAAAATAGGGGGTAAAACCGGTAGTTTCGTGGCGAGAGGTACGCATGGCACAGCCGATGGCGGCTAAATTTTCATCCCAAGTGCGGTGATTTTCATTTTTAATGTAAGAACGTAGCATAGTCTTCACAACTCTGTTGGCACGTTCAGTCGGATCAGCTCGAGGATAGTAGGAAGCTGTATAGAATATTTTAGTCTTATATCGTTTGCAGAGCTCTTGAAACTCTTTAGATTTCATCTGCACACCATTATCGCACATTAAATATTGAGGAGTTCCATATAACAGAAAAATACCTTCTTCAACTTGTTTAGTTAAAGATTTCGCAGTAGCTGAGCGAGATGGAAACAAAGCAGTAAATTTGGTGAAGTAGTCATTAACCACTAGAACGTAACAATTACCAGACTTCGAACGAGGGAAAGGTCCAATGTAGTCAAGGCTAATACACTGCCAAGGTTGGTTTATGGTCGGCCGTTCACCCATTAGACCAGCAGGAGGTTTTTGTTCAACTTTATTTTGGGCACAGATCTTGCAACCTTTAACATATCTAGTTATGTCATACCTCATTTTTGGCCAATAGTAACGCTGACACGCCTTCCAATATGTTTTAAATACGCCGACATGTCCTGCAGCAGGAATGTCGTGACATCGCGTTAGTATTTCTTGCCTTTTGTCCTTGGGGACAACAATTTTCCAGGAACTGGATGGAGTCGAAAGTTCTGGATAGGTGGTTTTAACATATTTATACAACAGGTTATTTTCCACACGCCAAGAAGGGAATTTATCTGGACGTTGTTCAAGTCTTGAAAACATGCTGATATACCATTTATCCGCAGTAGAAGAGAGTGAGCCATCATTGGTGACGTCGGAATCAATGGTTTCCACTGAAACTGGAACAGAACGACTAAGAAAGTCGGCCACGGTGTTTTCTTTTCCGGGACGGTGAACTAAAGTGAAATCATAGGGTTGAAGACGGAGCGCCCATCGCGCTAAACGACCTTGTGGGTCTTTTAACCTATGTAACCACAATAAAGAATGGTGGTCCGTTATCACAGTAAAGTGTACTCCTTCCAAATAGTGTCGCAGCTTCTCTACACTCCAGATCACACTCAAGCATTCTTTTTCAGTCACAGTGAGCTTCATTTCCTGCTTCGTAAGTGAACGTGATAAAAAGCAAATAACCTTTTCGCCATCATCGAACGTTTGTGTAAGCACAGCTCCAAGTCCAAATGAGCTAGCGTCTGTCTGCAAGACGAAAGGACGATTAAAATCAGGGCACGTTAGAATTGGTGCCGGGACAAGAGCTGCCTTAATCGACCTGAAGGAACTGTCACAGTCAGAGGACCATACCCATTTGACATTTTTCTTAGTAAGATTCGTCAAGGGTGCTAAGGTGGACGAAAAATTAGGAACAAAACGTCGATACCAAGATGCTGTACCTATAAATCGGCGAATTTCTTGCACGTTGCGAGGTGGTGGAATTTTTACAATGGCTTCTACTTTTTCTGCGTCTGGACGAAGACCTTGTCGATCGACAACATAGCCCAAATATTTTAATTCTGGTCTACAAAACTGGCATTTTTCAATAGAAACTATAAGTCCCGCCTGGTGTAATCTGTCAAAGACTAGACCCAAAAGACGCAGATGTTCATCAAAGTCCTGAGAAATAAGTATGATATCATCAAGATAGACCATCACATACGGTTCAAGATCAGCTCCAAGAACAGTATCTACGATACGTTGCCAAGTAGCTGGGGAATTGGACAAACCAAATGGCATCCGCCGAAATTGATATAGCCCTCGTCCGGGAACAGTAAATGCGGTATATTCACGAGATGACTCACTTACAGGGACAGTCCAAAAGGCAGATTTTATATCTATAGAACTTAGGAATTTAGCATCTCTAAGGCGATCTAAAATAGCCGAAATATAAGGAATTGGGTAGGCATCCTTCTTAGTTACAGAATTCAGCAGACGATAATCGCAGCAAAATCTGTAGGAACCATCCTTTTTACGAACCAGACAGACTGGACTAGACCAAGCACTCATGGAGGGTTCAATAACACCTAACTCCAACATATGCTGCAACTCCTCATCAATGATCTTTTGCTTAAAAGGAGATACGGGATAGTATCTTTGCTTGATAGGTTTAGTACCAGGTTCTACTTCGATCACGTGTTCAGCTACCTTACAACAACCGAGACCCGAGCCCATCAAAGTAAGTTTTTCTTGCACTAGATTATCCAGGGCTTCTCGCTGTTCTTTACTAAGTGTGCTTCCGTCTTGAATACTAAAAATGGGAGTTTGATCCGAGTTTTCAGCAAAATGCCAAATATCCTGATTTAAATCTGGGACTATTTCCATGCTTTTCCAGAAATCAATGCCTAAAATGAGTTTATGAGAAAGTTCCGGAAGAACCAACACATCAATCAAACGAGTCTTTCCCATTAGACAAAAAGGAACTTGCAAATAACCTATACTAGAACAGCTCTGTCCATTAGCTACTGTACATGTTGTTTTGGTACCTAAAAGTCGCAAACCTAAACGCTGTAATAACTCGTATCCAGGTAGACCAACAATGGTTCGAGTGGCTCCTGAATCTAATAAACCTAGAATGGGAGTACCAGAAACTGTTACCTCTAAATACGGTCGTTGATCACCGTGCCATGACATAATAAAATCTAACAGCATTTTGCGGAAAACTTGAGTTTTAGTCGACAAAAGTATTGGAGATGTCTCACGACTATCTATTGACTCTCCCGATGCGCGTTTCCCAACTCGGCATTTAGGACAATTTCTAACGGTAACGTTCTTACGAAAACAATGAGTTTTTCGAGGGCTGGTACAATCACGGTTATAATGACCTGTTTTTTGACAATTCCAACAGGTAACTTGTGGTTGGCTTCTACCAGGAGGGGTGGTATGTCTTATCTCCTCGATATTTCCAGATGATGTACTTTCTGGGAGTGCATCTGCTAGATCGGAAACAAAAGCAAAATCCGGCTCTACAAATCCGTGTCGTTTCCTAGATGGAGGTACCTAATTGTCGGCTCGGTACTTCTTGGCCTCAAGTTTTAAACATTCTTTCTCCAATTCCTCAATAGAATTAACCACGGGTAACTGCGTAGTGTAAAACGGAGCTAAGTTTCTTGAAACAATATCCAAAATGACTTCCGGCGACAACGACCCATAGCGACGACATAAAGCGTGCATACTAGACAAGTAGTCCACTATAGTTTCAGAAGGATCTTGAGTTCGCTCTAATATTTCCTTAAACAATCTAGCACGATAATCTGGTGGCTCAAAATGCGCACAAAGAAGTTCTGAGAGACCTTGCCAGTCCGAAAATCGAGCACGGTTTGAACGATACCAGTTCAGCGCCTTTCCGGCAAATAGATCTATAGCTGAATCATACAGTTCGCGTTCTGATACATTGCGAGCTATCCTTAATTCTGTAACTCGTTCCAGAAAACTATGCACCGACATGCTCTTTGGGTCTCCAGTAAATTTAACATTCCACTTGTCGATTCGTGCCGATTTACATATGAAACCGGTACTGTGTGGGGAGTAGAAACAGATGCTCTGTTAGTATGTCTACTTGCTACTGAAGAAGCGTCAGAATCTGAGTCCTCTAATCGCGCTGCATCTAACAATTGACTTAAGTTCGGATCTTGTCTGGAAACATTTTCCAATTGATCCAGGGCGGTGAGAATTTCCACTATTAACTTCGCCCGCGCATCAGCCTTTTCAGGTGTTAATCCAGTTAAGGGGATACGATTAACCCTATTTAGCAGGTGTACCAGGCGCGATTGCGACCTGTCAAATTCATTTTTGGCACTAGCGCCAGAAACAGATTTTAGCGACGATACGACGATATATATAGGGCAAAAAAAGATCAAATAAACTTCAAATAAAAACTTTAAAAGTTAAAGTAAATAAGAGGGGATAATCAGAGCAATATTTCAAAAATATTAAACGAAATATTAAAAGAAATGACCATAAAAACAAGGTAAATCAAAAATAATCAAATTAAATTGCAAGGTAAGCACTCTTAATAAAAGCGGCAGATCAAAATCAATAAAGTAATATCAAAGTGAAAACGCAAAAGTAAATAATCAAAGATAAATACAGCATAAAGAAAAATAGATCAAGGCAATATAAATTTTACGAAATAATCATAAATAAGTAAGGTATAACTGCAATGATATAAAAAAAAAGTTAATTAAGGTTAGTAAAATTAGTACCATGCAAAATAAATATTTGGCTACACCTAATGTTTGTTTTAAATCTCCTTTTTTTTTTGTTTTAGCCCCACGTTGGGCGCCAAATTTGTCACGCAGTTGCTTTGGCCCAAGTGTTTTAGCCTAAAAACACGTTTCCAACTTTATTTGGCCGTTGGCAGCCTTTAAAAAAAAATATTATTATTATTTTTTTTTTATTAAAATTAATATCAAATAAATAGCAAAGGCACAGTAAAGCTGAAGGTGAGTAGCAGAGAGGGCGTGCAAAAATGCCCTAACTCATTTGCCGGAGAGTAGGGTGGGTTAAACTGGGCGCCACTGCTTTTGGTGCCAGGCCTAGCAGAGACCTTCCAAGATTTAATTGGGAACTCTCGTTCAACTTTACTACCACTCAAAGATAAGAAAAATTTTACTAAACAATATTAACATTAGAAAAAGGAGACACTAGGCGAGCCAAATAAAACACTATATTTAAAACAAATAGTTAATTGAATTTATTATAAATTTATAATTTAAAGTTTACACAAAAAAATAATAAAAAATAAAATGGTGAATGCGCTAGATTATGAAATTACAAAATTTTAATTTAAAATTTAAAAGTTTACAAAAATATATTTATAATAAAAATGAAATGGTGAATGCGCTTACTAACTGTTAAATTTTCATTACTGATGATAAGAATAAATTTTAAAAATATACAATTTCAAAGAAAATATATAAAATATAAAAATATATATAAATGCCGCTTATTTAATTAACAATAATTAAATGACCAGGTGCACCATTTGAAAACCAATAAGGATATAAGATTTACCAAAAAAAAAATATATATATTACTATAAAAATAAGAGAGAAGGCCGCAAATAATTTAAAAACAATATGGTAAAAATTTAACCGGTAGAGTCCTAAATTCTAAATTGAAAGGTTATAAATAAAAATTGTTAGTTAGTTAATCATAATGTTGCCTGTCTTTGTCGATTCCAAGTGATAGCGTGCGTGCCAGCCACTACACCGTGAAGAGCGATGGTGTCCAAAACTACAGACAACACATTGACCAGTTAAATGGTCACTATCTCTGACCCGTCCCAAGAGAACTTCTACCAAATTGTTGGCCCCTCCAAACCAAAACGAAAACTGTTTCAAAATTAAATTAATGGCCCATGTGAACAGAAATGGCCCGTCCGAAGAACCCCAAGATGTTAAGGGGTATTTTCCACTAACACGTGATCCCCGCGGCGTCGAACTGCAAGTCCTGCAATGCAGATTTATTTCCAGAAACAGCCAAAAAGGCCACGCAAACAACAAAATTCACACAAAACCAAAGGTAACTTAAATCGGGAAAGATTTTTGGGAAATCTGCAGCACAAATCCTATAAAGATGGCTTGAATACCAGTCGCTGCAAATTTTCCTAGTTCTCCCTTGAAGAATAACGTGAGAGTGCAAAACATGGACGTTGGCCTTTGTCCTTCTCAAAAAAACGAGGGTGCTCGCGCATCGCTGCTAAGTCTAGGAATTTTCTCGCCTCTGAATCGTTACGCATTTTAAGTTGCCTACCCATGCTGCCCAAATAACAATGTTAATTTTTTAGTACATAATACTACGAGGGTAAAAGCAACGTAAAGCATAAGGTAGGATACCAAATACGATAGAAAAACAGAAGTAACCTAGCAATTACAATCAAATTTGGAGCCTTTTGCCAAAAATAAACTGCAAAAAAATGAAAACCGACCTGCATTAAGGTAAACAAACTAAATTATTAAAAACAAACCTAGGAATAAAAACTAACCGTGACAACATCAGGAAATCCCTAATAATTTTTATTATAAGAAATAAAAAAAATAGCAATATATTATTTTTTTTATTATGCAAAAAATTTAATTTTATGTGCACTAGAATATAATACATAACCAAAATAAACTAAAAATTATTTATAATAATAAAAATATTGTAATAAACATAAAAACATATTTTTAACAAAAAACATCCACTTATAACTATACTAATTATAATAATTATTATCATAAATTAAATTGATGTATTAAATAATAAACTCTTTCCTCGCTTTAGTTAGAGCAAATTCATTGATTACACAGGTTTACAAAAAAAAATTTGACCGAACCATGGTATTCCTAGGTACTTCGGCGCCCTAAATCCAAATCCGGGGTTAGTTGTTTCCCAACACGTCAAAAAAAACGAGATTTTTTGGTCACTTAGAGGTCAAAATGGTGATATTTTTGAAAGCGTTTCTAGTACAACTTCTCGAGCGACCTACTAACTTGACGGGTACCTGTGTAGCTCTTGTGTACTTTGTAACATTAGACAGAAGCTCTGAATCACGCCCAGGACCAGCCCAGGGCGCATACATTTGATATGACGGTCGACACAGCACTGCATCGATTGACCCTAGAACCTGCTTGCAGCTGCGTGTGCTGCCCAGGGCTACGAATTTTGAAGACGGATATGCGTTCTTACTTGGGGATAAATCCAAGTAGGACAATTTAACAGGGCTAGAAAGTACTTGGAAAAACAGTTCTTGGAAATTTGACTGTACTGTACGGGTCGACCGTCATTAACTTACAGCAAATTCATCGTCAAAATTCAACGTCTTGGTAGGAAATCGAAATATGCTAGTTAGAACGCCCATGGCGCCTTTCTCCCCCTGGACCGACCATGGGCTGGTCCTGGGCGAAATACAGAGCTTTTTCTTAATATCCAAATCCTCATAATGGACAACCTATTTTTATATTGAAATAAATTTCATATGAGATAATTCAGTTCTATAGTCCTTGGGAATTTATTCAACATGGTATTAATCAAGTAGGCGCCTGTCATAAAACTAGAAAAAAAATTAATTTCCTAAAACGTTTTTTTTTTTGATAAATTATCATAGGTTTTAACACATACTTTAATATCTAGTGGATGATGCAAGTCAACAACTTTTTGCGTAGAAACTTGCATTATAGCCGAGCTGGTGAACAATTTTAAGTAGATTCTTAAGCACTTTCAAAATTTGTGGAATTGTCCTTAAAGGCTGAAGGCTACCAACCCTTGAATTTTTTAATTCATTAAAAGTTGTGGTAAATCGTATGTTAACCAAATACCAAAAGTAGATTGTAATTAAGTATAATAACATGTTTGTTTTATTAAGCAGAGCCGCATTTAGGCGGTGGCGAGATGGGCGCAGCTATCTGGGGGGCGCAAAATCGGCCATAAAAATATATTTTTTTCATCAGTTGTCAGTGCGGTAGTCATATTATTATTATTTTTTGTTGACTAAATTTAATCAAATAAATAAATTACAACAGAACAATTTAATAACAAATTTTTAACTTGGATACTTAATTTAATTATTTTTAATATACAGTCTGTCTACTTAAGTTGGAACTATATGGAAAACTTTTTTATTAATAAGTTTACGAAAAAAAGATATTGTTTATAAAAAGTTCTGCATGGTCCAAAACTTAAAATGCAACCATTAGATATTAACTTATTTTAAGCCGTATACAAGGTTTGTCAAAAAATATGAATTTTTCTCAAGAGTAAAGTACCTTTATTTTTTACAATACAGAAGAATGTTATAAAGTAAAGTAACTTTAAATTAAAAGTTATATTCAAATATGCAATTATAGCTATAAAAATTTTTAATTGGTGATTATTTACTAATAATGTTTCTATTTTTTCTTCACGATATAGTAAATTTGCTATTTTTACAGTAATTTTACAAATATGAACTCACTCTGACACACAATGTCAAATATTTCTTGTCATGCTTCCTAGCTTACGTTAAATTGTATCAAGCCAGAATTAATACGAAATTATTAATAAATAATCACCAATCCCAAATTTGTATGCTAAATAGCTGTAATTGCACATTTGAATATAACTTTTAATTGAAAATAACTTTACTATATAACATTCATCTTCTCTTGAGTAAAATTCATGTTTTTCGACAAACCTCGTAAACGGCTTAAAAAAATTAATATCTAATGGTTGCATTTTAAGTTTTGGACCAAGCAGAACTTTTTATAAAGAATAACTTTTTTCGTAAACCTAATATTAAAAAAGGTTTCCATATGGTTCCAACTTAAGTAGACATACCGTATTAAGACTAAAAAAATGTATGAATTATTAATATAGCTAATTTTTTCTACAGGCTTCATAGCAAAGATTTCAAATAGTTTATGTAAATACATGTAATATAAGTTTTTAATCGAATATTTTGTTGCATATTATTTAATTTATTAAAGTATAAAGGTTACGTTTTAGTAGGCTTGCTATGCACAATATTTTTGTAACTACGATTTTATTGTTGAGAAAATTTATTCTAAGTTTAATCATCCTGTTGTGATCCAACCAAGATCAAAAATAATATTCTATTATAAATGTGATAATACATTATAAGATGGTATTTCCTTTTATAATAATTAATGTTTTTTATAGTTTTTACGTATCACGATAACACATTTTTATTAGTTACTTTCATTATTCAGAATTATCATTATTGTCAAAGAACCCCAAATATTCTATAATTTATTTACATTTCCCAAGACTTTTAACACCCTAATAAAAGGGTAGATATTTCTAAAAACACGTAAAAAGTAATTTAAACTTATCCTTTGCATAATAAATGTTTCCTTTAAACAACAATCTATTTCCCTACTATTAAAAAGCTTTTAGAACTATAAAACCCTAAATAGGTTATTGTATACTTCGATCGTAAACACCCCAAATT
>JAHBCN010003729.1:0-71800 GCA_019359885.1 Listronotus oregonensis | reverse complement strand
AATTAGAACAAACATTTTATAATTTTACAATAATATACTGTCTTATAGAAAACAATGATAGTGCGTGTAATAAACTCGTAGACACCCAGTAACATAAAATAGTTGTTAACACCACTGTTCAATAGGAACAAAAGTACAGTAAATTTCCACCCACGTGTAATAAAATAGGTAATTAATTATTGTTATATCTCCGCCTAAATATGGTACAAGATACTGTCAATGCCACTGGCCGTGTAGTGTAACAAAATCAAGTACTCGGTTGCAGACTTCCGGGTACAGATGACTCCTTATTGTTATGTATATAATAAATAAAATGTTCAAAGACTTTCCTTCGACGACTCTGCTATTTTAGTAGGTAAATACGTGCAAGATAAATTACTGGGAGCTAAATATATGTCATAAATAAACAGCGAGCATAGATATTAAGTACAGTTATGTAATGTCAGTAGGGCAACTCGCCATGTAAATTTCTGATTAAGGTGTGGTTCACCTACGCTTGTCTGGTATTTAAGGTTTGATCTGATCATGTCTAATATAGCTTTAAGTAGCCGGTTTCTTCGTTTCCTTATTGCCTCCATCTATTTTCTGCATATGTCCTAAATATGCTGTAGTATTCTTTAAATATGCAACTGCACATCGGTTTTACGTGGTGTTGTTGGTATTCAGTAAAAGGATAATTAAAATATAACATAAAAATGTAAATTTTCATAATACAGCATGTTAATTTGAGATTAATTATTGAGACAAAAATGCTACCAAATATTTTTTAGGAGAAGGTCAAAACAAGCTAAAATATGTTTACCTCAAAAATATTTATTTAAAGAACAAAACATTGACCATACGAATTAAAATAAAGAAATTGTATTAGCGTTTTCCTATAAGTCCAAAAAACATATATTTTAGGTTTCAAAAACATCAGGAGCTGACTCAAAAAATATCTTTCTTACCACCTGTAATTGATATTTTTGGGACAGGGTTTTTTTTTCTATATCCGACAGTTAGTGCAGACATCGTCGTGCTTTAAAATGAAATGGCACTTATTTGTAACCCTTTTTTAAGCCTGTTACTTCTACTTCATCATCATTAATAAGTTGTTTTCCCAAAAACAAACATATTTATACATTTTTTTTTTCCGGAAAATTTACTAACACAAAATCACCAATTTGTATTTTGGTAAACGTATGTACTTCAGTAGTTTCGTTTTTGTCAAACTTTTTCAAATCATTTTTACATAGCTCGTCAAATTCAACAATTCCATCTTCACTTGAACCCTATCCCAAAGAATTATATCATCATCAGAACTACTTTCATACGCCTTACGCTTATAAACCTTTTTTTTTTTTTTAGTTTTAATTTCTGGCTCTGGTCTACTTTTTTTTGTTATATTTTCATTAAATTTTGTCAACACCCTTTTGATTACCTCTGCTCCTAAGCACCCCGTTTTCTTTTCTTCGAATCAGAGTTGTTTTCACGTTTGGTTGCCCTCAACAACAACTCATCAAATGACATTTTCGGTATCTTCTGTTGTTTTTGGGAAATGTTAGGAAAATATTTTCTTGAGAGCTTGAACTTGGCCCCGGCTTGACGGTGAATGGTTTTTTATTATTGTTTGCTGATGTGCTAGGCAGATTTAACTCAAGTGGTTCATGAACCCTAGCCACATTTTGGGTTTTTTTTGCCAACGTTGAAAAACTACGGGATCAAATAAATCTTGTTGAACAACATTCCTATTTAACGGAACTACCCCCCTTTAGTAAAACCGTCACTAATATTTCGGGCCCTGGTTTCCGTCCATATCTCCCTTATCTTTTTCGAAAACAAACTCTTCATACGGAAACCCCCTACTTTTTTTCTTTGCCTTCAACAAGTTTAGCATCCCAACGGGTTTTGAGTGATTTAAAAGCACAAATCTAAAGGTTGGAGTATGTGGCTGGTGTGAGGTAATTTTAAGTATGGTAATCTGGTTTTCAATAGCCACGTTTATAACATCTGCCCCAAGATGACTAGCGTGTCCGTCAAAAATTACTAACACAGGTCGTTCTGAACCAATTTTCTTTAGAAAACTGTTTTGAAAATAGTTCTTAAATACAGTTGTCTCCATCCACCCCCTAGATGTGGCATAGGTAGTTTTGGGAAAATCTGTACCCGGTGGAGCAGTCCACGTTCCCAAACATGTTTACCCTTTAAAAATAATAAGCGGGGAGCTTTTTCACCACTTGCACTACAGCACATTAGAACAGTTGTATTTTGTTTCCCAGGTCCACTAATGGTTCTTGTTGATGGGGCCCCTTTTTCCGACAATTTTGTTTTTGATGGATCTGTACAAAAAAGCTTTCATCCAGATTCCTTTTTGATGGACGTTCTTTCAAACCGAGTTCATTTAGAGTTTTTTTAAGTAAATCAAAATAGTTTTAGATTAAGAATGGGTCAATTTTTTTTCTGGCGTATTCAACACTCTGGGGGTATTTTAAAAGAAAAATTTTTTACGCTTAAAATTAAGAAACCCGTCCCCCTGGTTACCATCTTTAAACTGCGTTTTTATGGTTTTTTTTGACATAATCAGCTACGATTTGTAAAACTTCTTTTCGGGATAGGCCAAAACCCCATTTTTCCCAAAGGGAGAAGGCCATTTGCAGTTCTTTTTCTTCCCTTGAGGAAGTCTGGAGGTCTTCCATAGCTAGAACTTTTGGTCCTCTTCTGCCTTTAAGATGATCATGAATGGTAGCTTTTGAATGTTGCCTTTTGCTCGGTATAAAGTCATTTGGCCAGACTTTACTGCCGACAAAGCAATTTCCCAAAATCTCTTTGGTATATCCCTTTCCTCTGCTACTTTTGCGAACGTAATTTCTAACCATGGGGAAACTGAAATTAAAAAAATATCAAATTTGTGTGGGGCAAGTGCCCATGTCGTTTGCCCGCTTTTTTCCCACTAGCCCCGATCTCAATACTACCAGGGGCAAGAGCGGTATAATAAAAAAACTGTCAAAATGGTAAATATTAAAAAAAAATTAGTTGAACATAAACTACTGTACCTAACGTGTTTACTCACTGAAAATCGTATAAGGATCTTTTAAAGGTTCAATAAATATAAATGGATAACTTTTTGCCACTTACCTTGCTTTCGGAGATACAAAAAACCCTGTGACACTTGCACACTTGCTGCGATTGTCAAACCAAATATATCAACTTTGTTTTATTTTAGATAGATGGCACAGGTACTAAGGAAAAAAAATAGATGTCAGCACTTATTTCATAGTAATGTGTTTTTAACAGCCATATTCTGCACTTGCCCCGGAAACGCACTTGCCCCACCTTACCTTATATTGGCATCATTTCTCAAAGTAAAGATTATTTTTAAAATTCTTATTTATTTTTAGACAAATAGATTTTCTTTTATTTAATATACGGTTTTTGCATAAAAAAATAAAATTCATTTAACAATTTGCATCTCGCTGGCCAATTAGGCAAACAAAAATTTATTTAACTTTAGAACATAATTTATTTAAGGAAATATTTTTTACATTTTAAAGCAATAAAATTAGGGCAACTATTACGCGATTTCAGAACTGCTCATCAGGATGCATTGGTGTGCTGTAAATAAATGTTTTAAGACGTCACCACAGAAAATAAAATAAACTATTATGGTCGGGGTACCTAGGTAGCCATGCATGTGGCCTCAGCGACCTATCCAGCAATAATTGTAATTTTGCTTTAGCTGCCAGTAATTATACACATTTACTCTCTCCTGAAGAAGATTGCTGCTCTTGATTGTGAGATTTTAAAACTACATGAAGGTTTTCTTTAGGCTACTTCCGATTGCAACAAAAACCAACTGGTGTCTAGGCTAGTTTGGGACACAACGACATAAAAGGTCAGGTTAGCGGCAACATCCTGGAGGAGAAAACAGAGCCGATGATTCCTCAATACTCATTCAACAAAAACTTCGAGGTAAAAATTCCAGATCGAAGTGAGTGGTAGCAACCCGATCTTCCCGGCACAGTTGGAGACATCATCTGGTATACGGATGGTTCCAAAACCGAGCAGGGAACTGGGGCAGGCGTGTACAGAAAGAAAATAACAGAGGGCTTATAAAAACAAGCGAATATGCATAATAACAGACAGCCAAGCGTCACTAGGGGCACTAGTAAACCCCAAGGTAACGTCCAAGCTGACGTGGTAATGCCAAAAAGAACTGGAAGTCCTGGGAGACTGCAACAAGGTAAATCTTCTGTGGGTACCAGGACATTCAGGAATAGAGGGCAACGAAAAAATGGATTAGCTAGCGAGACAGGGATCATCCACACCATATTTTGGACCAAAACCTGCTTCGGAGTGACCAAAACCACAGCACGAGGGCAAACCATGTAATGGATCCGAAATAAACCCGAGAAATGCTGGGGGAACCTCAGTAAAATTAGAAATGGAAAAGGCTTAATAAGGGGCCCATCCAAAAGAACGAAGGAAGAACTACCCAGACAGGGTAGGAAAAGACTTCGCATAACAGTAGGGTTGCTAACAGGGCACAATAACCTAAGAAAAGACCTACACAAGATAGGCTTATGCAATGGGGACCCAAATTGTAGAGCAAAAAAAGGCATTAAGGCGAGGGGGATTAAACAGCCTACCACATCCTGTGCGAATGTAAAGCGTTGAATCACAAAAGACAGACTTTGTTTAGGCAACCGAAAATGAGCTCACATGAATATATCAATCAACAAGACTCGGGATGGTACAGAGTTGTCGAAGGAACAAGACTAATAGGAGGATTGGTATAAAAGATAATGGGAGATTAGGCACAAAAAGTTCAAGAGGCTGCGCTGAATCCCGTAGTGAACCAAGACGGCTTCCAGGAAAGAAAAAGAAAAAAAATGTTTTATTTATCCCAAAAATAATTTTTCTGAAAGTTTTGGGTGGCGTTTTTTAAATAATTGGCTTCATTACGGTGAATAAAGTTAAAGTGGATTTTTATCATTTTTTTAAAGAAACCTTTGGCAAAAGATTATCTGTAATAGAAGTACAGGGAGTAGATCCTAAACCTGTTAGTTGTGGTAGAGATTTAATAAAAAGTCGCGAAGAATTAACATATCAATTTAATTTATTAACGTATACGTATTGGCTGCTTGTTTTTCGTTAGGTTTACAATTTCTTTGTAATTTCAATTCAAAAACTTCTTTATTGTTTTAATTTAAACTAGTATTAGAGGTTAAACATTTTCATGCTATTTTTTAGTTATTTATCATTATCCTTACTTTAATTATATTTTTTCGGCAAACGTTTATTTATAAGTATTATTATCGTATACAAAATTATTTATTATTGGTGTTTATTATTGCATGATTTTGTATTAATAAACGATTAAACTATAGGCAATCAAAAATACATAAACAAACATTATAGTTATTAAGGTATTAAAGGTATTATAAGCATAATAACGCTTGAGGTCGATGGTGTGTTTTCCTAGGGCCTTTGGCCCGAGGGATATACGTTGACCGAAAGCGTTATTATCCTTAATACCCGTGGTGCCTTCAACGTTTTATGTCCGACTAAATATTCTTTTTATGAGAAAAATTTGAATGAATTTTGAATCATAAACCAAATCAAGTACTAGCATTTACCTGAAAAAATTGTCCAAACGTAATTGTGGTAACCATGGTTGTAAGTTATTTGTCAATAAGACAGCACATAAAAAATAATTTTGCGATTGAGGCATAAAAATGTAGTGTAAAATACCCATCTCCCCAAGATATTTTAGTGAAAGCTGCTAAAGCTGAGCATGCGCTTGTGCCAGAAAAAACTAGGCGGATTTACGAGAAAGAATATTTCCATTTTGAGGTCTGGCTGACGGAACACTGCGTGGACCGTGTGGACGAAACCGTTTTGATGGCTTATTTTCAAGATTTGTCAGAGTCATATTTTCTAAATTCCCTTTGGACAAAGTTTTCAATGTTACGTAAAGAATTAATAGTTCATAAGAAGATAAGAAGTAATGAAAAGTTGATTTCTCTGCAACAGTTCCTAAAGCAACTTGGGAGAAATTATCAGCCTAAAAAGTCGAAGGTTCTGACTTGCGAATAATAAGTATATTGTGTAAGTATGTTTGTATTTTCGTAATAAATGCTTAAATAAAAATAATTTATTGTTTATTTATTGTTAAATTTGTAGGCCCTAGGGCTTTATTTTTTTTTCTTTTAATAACGCCCCAGAGTAATATTTCGTATTTAACTAACTTTGACATAATATTATTATTTGTCAAATAATATACCAGTCGGACAATAAATATTTATCACCATGTAATTCAAATCACAATCATAATAACAACCATTAACACATTTGTCAAGTTGGTTTTCTAAAATCAAAATATATCCTGAAAAAATAAATGATTGTCAAAAAAAAAAAAATATTGTAAGTAACTCGGGCATTAATTGGCAATTAATTATCTCAACCCTTAAATAACCGGGCTCATTAATCGTCCTTGTTAATACCCTTGTTTGTTTAATAGTCATTATTTATTAAACATAAATCATAAATTTTTCGCGTCCATGTATTTAAATCTGAATATCTTATCCTGCTTGTCTAATCGGACGATAATAAGATATTTATAAATCCCGCTCATTAAAGTTCCACTTTGTATACTAACAAATATGTTACGAGTTGAAACTTTATCACCGCGTATTAGATTCCAGTGGACAAGTTCACAGAAAGGCTGCGCTCTTGCAAGTTTTTCAGCAAAAAGTACACTTAACTGCATTCCGGACGAAGGTATATGCATTTCTATATTGCGTCATTATTTGCCTTTTTTCGTAATAAACAAGCTTAATTTAGATGACGCGATAAACTAGACGTAATAGGTTTCCACGAAAGGTAATGAACCCCAGACATGCTAGGCAATTAATTTTTAGTGCATCGGAGCGCATACACTGCTGGAACTATCTTGTAAGATGATAAAAGGGCTTTGTGTACACAAGATTATAAAAATTACACAGACGCGACATGATACCGACGATAATAATTGTTCTTATTTTAATACTGTTCTGTGAAAATAATCATTTATTATTAAAAATTTTAATGTCATAAGACTTTCTAACTTGCCAAGCGATCGTTTATTTATAAGTATAATTTTTAATTTTATTATTTATTATTAGAAAATCATTTATTTATAGCTCTTATTATTGCATGATGTTTTATCAAAAAACAATACGAGTATAGGCAATTAAAAATATACAAAACAAACATTGAATCTTTTTATAACCTAACAACCATCTGTCAAGTTGGTTGCCTAAAATCGAAATTCACCCCGAAAAAAATTTCAGAAAAATGATGTCCCACAATTTAATAACAAAACGATCGCCGTAAATATATTTTTTCTACAACCAGGCGAAAATAATCATGTTTGCTCTTCAAAAAGAAAGAGCAAAGCTGCACTTTTTCGAGGATCGAGCGTTTTCTTACTTTGTCGCTCGCTGAGCGGCAAAGTAACCAAAACGCTCGCTGAGTTACCATGGAAACCATAATAGAAAAACTGTAAAACTGTTTTTAACTGTAATTTTTGACAGTTGTGTGTGTTTTAAGACTCTTAAATTTAATGTTATTAATAATCAATAATTTTTACCAAATGTTTTTATAAAATCGGTGGTTGTAGAAAAAAATCGAGTGCAAAGTAAGATTGCCGCTTCTCGCTCAGAGCGGCAATGTATCGCTTTGCACTCTTAATAACAAATAGCTTTAAACTAACTTGGACATTAATTCGCGATTAATGATCTCAACACTAAACGCGCACGCTGAGCCTGCGCGTTAAATGGCCTCGATCATTAATTTCCCTTATTAATACAATTGTTTGTTAAAGAGCTATAAATGAATGCATTAAATAATCCGTATAAATCTTCAATACTTTCGTTTAGGTAGATGCAGTTTAGGGCTAATGCTTAAAACTAGTACTGTTCTTGTGACTTTAAACGTAGAAACCATGTATAAAGGTTATTTAACTTAAGATAGGTGACAGAAAAAAAAAAATTTGTATCGTCAAATGCATTGTAAAACTGAAATTGGATTGTAAAATTTTTCATAATAATATTGCTTCTAGATCTTTTTGTGCAAAGATTATATTTAGTTTGATAATTAAAGGTCTCTAAAATTGGAAACTTATTTTTAAAACGACATAAATAATAGACTAAAAAATAGCATTCTTTACATTTTTTTTTGTTTTTACCGTTCGCCATATTTTAAAAATAAAATTAACAAAAACAGATATTAAAATCCAATTTAATGACAAAATTAAAATAAAATACATATATGTTCATATATAACTGATCCTTTTTGTTAATGTACCATTGGCACCATTTTTTCAAAAAAAAAAGAATTAGGTATTTTTCTTCGTTAGGAATATATGTTAAAAAAATATATATTAATAAATAAAAAAAAAATAACAAACCAAGAAAATAAAGGCATTAAGAAATATTCTTTCAATTTTTTGAATTATTTTATCTGGTCATTAAATAAGATATTATTTTTTTTCTCTCAGAAAATTTCAAAAATGTTGTTAACTTATTTTAGAATTTCTTAATTAAATATTGATAGGGTGTTTATGTAGTAATAAAACTTTTTTTAATTTAAAATATTATGTATATGGACAGCATAACATATAAATAAATAAAACTTGTTATTAAAAAAAAATTTAAAGAGCAATTTCATTTATTAAATTTACTTTAGTAATCACAACTTATAATCGTGAATTTTAGTATTTTTCTATATAAATATTATATATTCTTTGCAAATGTTCCATCCGCTCGATGTTTATCCGAAGTTTCCTAAACTATATAAAAAATAAATAAATAGGTACATCTTAAATCAATTTAAGCGACAATTGTAAGTAACTAGGGTTCCCTAAATAATTAAGATTTACTTAAATAAATAATAAGTCTTTAGTTTCTCATCTGCACTTAAAAGACAAGACAAAAGTATCTAATGTTATTAACAGTATCAAATAATTGTCTACTTTGCAGTGTTTTAAAGATAAAGAAGCAAATAGAAAATCTTTAATATATTATTTTTTAATTTGTTTAAAATATTAAAAATCTATTAATTATTGTTTTTCCTCATTGGATTTGTATTAGACATTCTAATCCGAACTACTCCAGAATCGCCAATATTTTGCATTTATGCTCGATTTAAATGAAACAATATTGGAATAAATTTAACACATATTTATTACAGTGTAACAATACCATGACAATACAATAATACTTATGACAATAAAAGTATCTGTAGGTAGATGTAACTGAAAATTTATTTTATGTACCTACTATATGCTGGTCCTTAAATAAGACGATTCTATAAAAAATATTGTATGTAGTTGATGCCAAAATGTTGTGCTTTTTGTCCTTGTTGCAAAAACAACTATTAAATGGATCTTATCAATATATTTGGGACTTTGACGGCAATGTTATTAGGATATTAAAATTATTTAAAGAATATTGACGGAACAGATTGGAAAAAAATAAAGCAATCTTAGGGTGTATTGTTTTTTTATTTTTAACTAATAACCTTATTTTATGGTTCATATTGACCAACATTTTACCCCACACCCGCCGAACAACCTTTCTTCCAGTATTTGTTTTATTAAAGCTAGATTTTTTATACAAAATGTCTATATATGCAAAATAAAGCAATTACTTGATAGCTTTTATATATTGAATTAGAATATAAAAATAAAATAATTTTTTATACTAGCGGTAAAAAATCTTTAAATAGGTTTATTTGCAACAAAACATTTCCTTCCATAAAAATTATTACACATATTAAAAGAGTCATAGTTAGCAATCTGCCACACCCTTGTCACTCACATATCATAAAAGATTTTAATAAATTAATTTTTTGCTGCAAGAAGAAACGAGCTTAATGTTTGTTACCCTTGACTTAGACACCTACGCAAACAAAATCATAAAAGTAGTGTAATTTATCTTCTAGGTTAAAAGGTATTATTGTTGGCTTTGTTTATTTAAAAATCATACAATAAATAAAAACCTATTAAACTATTTCTATATCTTTTCTTACTAGTTTTATTATAAAGAATAAAAATTAATTAACATTTTAGTTTTTTTTTTGGTAAGAGGTGTTTGTTTTACTTTTTTTAAATATCATTGCCATATCTACCTAGACGGCACTTTTTAACTTTGTTTAACATGTTTTCCGTATTAATATGTTTTACTGGTTGCATTGGGATTAGGAAGAGAAGGAAATTTCAATAAAAAGTCTTAACTTCCAGAGTTCTATCTCCAATATTTATAATTTTAATTAAACATTGAAAATATGACTCTGCGCGACCGCTACGGCCGGCATGCCGTCCCCCAAAGAAAACAGGCCTCCGAAATGATTGTAATATAAGTTTTATACCTGTTTCTTCACTCTTTCACTTATATAAACAGTTGAAAAATGTTTAGAGTTACCATTTTACAATAGGGCTATTAATTAACAAATTTCCCATTTTCTTCCTTGCAGAAAAATAAAAATGTTTAAATATTAGCACTATAAAATTTTTTCTTATTGGAGCCTTTCTCATACTTAAAGTTAATAGGATTACGTTGCTAAAGTTTTTAGAAATCGTGTATTTTGTTTATTATAATTTTTTTAAATTAACAAATATTTGTTATTTTAAAATAATTAAAATAAACAAAATACACGATTTTTAAAAACTTTAGCAACGTGATTTCATTAGGTATACGTATAAGAAGGGCTCCAAGAAGAGATACATTTGTAGAGCATTATTTATTTATACATTCTTTATTATCGGCAAAGAAGACAAGGGTTGGGAAAAATTTTGTTAATTAACAATAGCCCTATTTGTTGAAGAATGAAGTTTAAAACTTTTTTCCAACAGGAATTTATTAATTTAAGTGTATAGAATACACCAATTAAAAAAAACTGGTTAATATTTAATACTTAAAAAATATATTTTCCGTGGCGTACTTGCTTTGGCAGGCAGCGCGCGCATGCTGTAGCGGTCGAGCGCAGACCTATTTTCAATGTTTGATTAAAATTATAAATGATGAAGATAGAACTCCAGGAGTTAAGACTTCTTTTTGGAAATTTCCTCCTTTTTAAATAGTTTTTTTATTTAACTATTAATAGTTTCAAAGTTATTAACAAAAAACGAAATGCCTTTTTTGTGCAACTTAATTTGTTAATAACTTTTGAAATTTTTGCATGCTAGAAAATCCTTTCGGTCCATTTTTCTAGATATTATTGCAGATCTAATAAGCTAGGTAGGTAGGTTTAAAGTAAGTGGACTTTTTTCTAGATATTATTGCAGATCTAATAAGCTAGGTAGGTAGGTTTAAAGTGAGTGGACTTTTTACGCCCTCCACTGCGACCGCTCGGTCTATTGTGGCTCACACCTTTTTATATTTCTCCCAATAGGATCAGACTTCTAATGAATCCGATACCAGGGTTGGAAGAGGGAGTTCTTACATCTCCTCTTATTCGTGTCGCTCGGACACGAACACAATATGGCCAGTTCTGGTGTCCCTGTCTCCCGGAAGTATGACGAGCAGACGGTTAGATCCGTCATGCCCTCCCTCCCGGTCTAGTGACGTGGGTAGCTACCAGGTTTTGTTACAGGAACCAGATGTTCTTTCGAGGCCGCATCTCCGGCCTTATCCCATGAAAACGGTCCTATCCGCTTTCTGTTTAAAGCCAGGGAATCATTTTTCCTATAAAAACGGTTCTGTCCGCCTTCTGTTGGATCAGCCTTTCCCGTGAGACAGGCGCCGGTGACTTCAGGGGCACCTTTCACGGATTCACCCGTTTCGGTCAGCGTACCTTTGCCTGTTTGTGATCTTGAGTGGCACCTCTCGAAACGGATTTATCCGTTTCGGTCAGCGCACCTTTGTCACTTTTTTCATATGAAAGCGATTCTGTCCGCTTTCTATTTGGAGATAGGGAAGTAATAGTCCACCACAGCAGAGCCCCGCGGTATCGCAGTAAGGCTAGATACTCTGAGAGGCAGCCCTGTATCTCAGAGGCACCGTTGGAGACACCTGTTTAAGGCACAGGATGTCATTCACTCATCAGCACGGTATGCTAACACCTTGAGTTAAGCCTTGTGCTCATCTTAGCTTTGGATCCCATTCCATGCGCTAGCCAAAACAGTTGCCGATAACCAGCAACTCTAGCGCATGTTCCAAAAGATCCTACTGGGCCCAACCACGACAACGACGTGTGAACACAGCCATGGGTCTAATAAGCTATCGTTCACATTCTTAGGAGCTTACTTTCTATTTAACACGTTTTTGAACTTATTAAATCGACTAAATGAGTTTTATTATTATCTTACCAAAAACATTATTGAACGTTAATTTTAAGGCACAGTTTATGCAAATTATCCCCATTCGCGCTGTAACGAAACGAAAATAATGAAACAATTTAGATTTGCCAATAAAAGGGTTATCGCCTCGTCTATAAAATAGGAAATTACATAACTACCCACACAGAAATTGAAATACTAAAATCGCTGACTCGAATAAAGGAACAAGAAAAGCGTGAAGTTTCACTAATTATCTGCATTATTGCGAAGCGCGAAGTGCCTTGCTTCTCAAAATAAAATTACTTGACTGCAAAAACTGCTTTTATTTATCACGAATTAAAGAGGTCGTTGTAGACTAAAAAAATATTTTTAAAAACTTACGTATTTTCAGCTGCAATAAAAAAGTGGTTCATAGTTTAGGATTTGTCAAATTAAAATATGGATAAGTGTATCATAATTCCTGTAAAGGATATTTAGGCTGATCACAAAGAAATATTCTAAAGTAGATTAATATCAGTATAGTAAATCTCTACATAAAATCTGATGTGGAAATATAGAGCTGTCAGTGAAGAGCTAAGCCCGGAACCAAGGCATCATCCGGCCAGTGTTTGGAAAGGCAATATAAAAATTGTGACTTTTAGTATTTATCCGCTTTGGTAGCCATGTCTAGCTTTTATTTATAGTCCAGTAACTTACGACCTGAAAGTACCCAAAGCTGTGAATAAATCTGTACAGTTTTCATTTGTGGCGCAAATCTTCGGCCTTTACGGATGCTTTCGAGCGATAAAAAGTTTATCACGATTCCGACGTGGGAACCCGCTGAAAATGGCCCCCTAAAGGCCCAAAAAAGAGTTTCTCGCGAATATCTGCCAAAATATGCGAATTAGAGAATTTTTGCTTAGACAGAAAATGAAGATTACCTTAAAATCTACAAAAATAGTTTTTACCATTTTTTTCGCAACACCAATATTTTTCGCTAAAACGGCCGTCCAAAAATCCATAACATTGCACACTGGATAGATGTGGTAGTTTCTTACCGAATTTCTGGTCCACGGGTTTGGAAATGCATTGCTGTCAGTCTGTTGGACTTTGTTAAAAAGAAAAAAGAACATTTAGAAACTAGACACTCTAAGCTTTCAAATGATGTGCACTGAAAAGCATTTCCATAGATGATGAGTTTTTGATTCGCGTTTATTCTACAGATTTTTTATTAAAAGGCAATAAAGATGGTTAAGGAATTTTTTATGATCATTGGGCACTTGCTAAGGTCTCATTTAAAAAGAAATGTTAATAACAAACCATTTTTTTTAAATATCAATAAATTAATGAGATACTCTTAATTATTATTGCCCGAGTAATGGAACAATTCGTCCGCCCGTTTATAAGTGAATTCATAAAGATAGCGGCATTCTAGCGGTAAAGCGCATCTGAAATAAGGGGACTTTTGGGTCCTGATATCTCGAAAACTATCGATTTTCGAAAAAAATTATAAGGACCATTTTTGTAGATTACAAAGCGATCTTTATTTGTTTTTTAAACAAAAATTTTGCAATTCGCATATTTTGGCAGATATTAGCGAGAAACCTATTTTTCGGGCCTTGAGGAGCTATTTTCAGCCCTTCCCACCTGTTAATGTTGATAAACCCGAAGACCTAAAAATTGCGCCACAGGAAAAACTGTACAGATTATTTACAGCTTTGTTTCTTTATTTACTGGACTATTATAGCTGTCAGTATTTGTAAACTACCAAAAGAAATTATGTATCTGACATTCTGACTGGATATTTAGTTCTATTGGTTATTATGGGCAGGTTTTTAATTGCATCGATAGATCCAGTGCATTAAGCGCTAATTCATCAAACCGTTTTTCAACTACCACTAGAGAGTGCGATGGATTCCAACAAAGCGTTTTTATAAAATACTCGAGGAAAAAATATAAATAAATACGGAAGAGAAACACAACAATCAGCTAAGCAATGACAGTTGCAGAACAAGCAGCAAAGCATTTTTAAACATTTCGTTAATTCGTTCCATCAGAACTTCTCATAAGGTCATTTGACTTTTAGCGCATAAATTCAGCGTACTTTTTATCGATGGAATAAAGAACTTGCCCTATATTTTGTGGTCAGTACTTAAATAGTAACAAGACCGTATTATTTTTATTCCCCTTTTTATATGATAAAAATAACTATAAATTATTGGTATCAATAAATTGCTATAAACCTTGTCAATATAACGATTTTGGTTAATGTAGTGTAAAGTGACCATTGCAATAAGGCAAATTTAAAATTTAAACAGGAAATGTAATAGAAAAGGTTTTTAAGAAAATGATATTGAACAATTCCTATTATCTGTTAGGATCTTATATTAAAAATAATGTTTTATTTTAAATTTGTAACTTGTTTTACCAAATTATAGGCCTATTATAATAAAAAATCTCTAATAAATCTAAAAATAATACTGGTAGTAATTCAGGAAGCTAGAACGGCATATAATAGTGATTTTGCAACTATAGGCATTTTAATTGCAGCCAATAAATATTGTTTATCGTGAATATTATACAACTATTTTAATTATGCCATTAAATGCTTTATATATATAAATCGTTTTTAATGTCTGTTATCTGTATGAACGCCTTCCTTTGGGTTAAGACAAAGAATCCAACAAAATAAGGTTTGTAATACAGGAAAAAAAAATATATTTTTTTATTTAAATCCTAATGACTGCGGTAATAAAACTGTGTTAAAAATAATAAGAATTATAATTTTTTTTTTAATTGATGTTTGTATATTCAGAGTCGTCGATTAGACATATTTAACCATTTCATTATTTAAGTCGTATATATATATGGGTTTAATATTTTTTTTTAAATTTTTCTTTTAGCATTAAGTTATCTTTTATAAGGATAAAAATTTACTAAAAAAATATATTAGTAATTCGCATTATCTACCAATTTTTTTTCCGAAAAAAACCCAAAGAAGTAGGGTTTTTTTTAAATTTGGAAAAAATTTTAGAAAAGTTTTTCTGAATAAAATTTGTCTTACGTACAAAATTTCAAATGTTTAGGGTAGATTTTATTTTTTGTCCATTTTTCGTAAATTGAGCCACTGTTGCAGGATAAGACACAACGCAACAATCACATAAAAACTTCTTAGTTTGACAATTTTGTATTCTAGACACATTTTCTTTGATGTAGTAAAATTTGATCACATGTAATGCAAAGTTTGTTTGTTTTTGACCCTCTATAAAGTAACTTTACAATTTTTTTTATTTTTTAGAAGGTAGTTTTTATTCTAAAGTATAACATTATAATTAAGACAAATAAGTACACACTACTACAAGTACAGTCTATATTTGAAAGAAGGTAATCTTTCGTGAAGTGAAACCCAAATTTATCTTCTATTTGATAAAGACTTTACTAATGGCATTGTGTAGATACTTGTTTGTTTTAATTATTATGTTACACTTTTAGACACGAGCTATCTTTTCAAAAATAGATATTATATATTTTATTATAGAGGGTCAAAAACAAATAAACTTTGCATCACATGTGATCAAATTTTAATAGCCCAAAAAACACATTAATTATGGCGTTATTTTAAGAAAAATGTGTCTGGAATAAAGTACTGGCAAAATTAAAAAGTTTCATGTAGGTTGCGTTAAGTTTTATTTACTTTGCGAAAGTGGTGCAATTTACAAGAAATAGACAAAGAATCAAAATTATCTGAATATCTAAAATTTAGCAGTTGGGCTAAAAATTGCATTTGGAAAACTATTATGTTACTTTTTCCGATATTTTTAGAAAAAAAATTACCTTAGAAATTTTTTCTGAAAAAAACTGACAAATAATGCAAATCACGTGACTATTATTTTTATGGTTAGTTCTTATCTGGATCGAAACAGAACTTGAGGTAGGTAGGTAGGTTTAAAGTGAGTGGACTTTTTACGCCCTCCACTGCGTCCGCTCGGTCTATTGTGGCTCACACCTTCTTATATTTCTTCCAATAGGATCAGACTTCTAATGAATCCGATACCAGTTTGGAAGAGAATTCCTACATCTCCTCTTACTCGTGTCGCTACCGGACATGAGTACAATATGTGTTCTGATGTGTTCTGGTGTTCGTGTCTCCTGGAGAGTATGACGAGCAGACGGTTAGATCCGTCATGTCCTCTTCTCCCGGTCTAGTGACGTGGGTAGCTACCAGATTCTTGTTACAGGAACCAGATGTTCTTTCTGAGGCCGCATCTCCGGCCTTACCCTATGAAAACGGTCCTATCCGCTTTCTGTTTAAAGCCAGAGAACCCTTTTCCCTATAAAGGCGGTTCTGTCCGCCTTCTGTTTGGATTCAGGAATCCCTTCCTAAGCACCTGTTTGTTCGGGATGGATTAGCCCTTCCCCGTGAAACAGGCGCCGGTGATTTCAGGGGCACCTTTTGAAAGGGATTCACCCGTTTCGGTCGGCGAACCTTTTTCTTGAGTGGCACCTCTCGAAACGGATTTATCCGTTTCGGTCAGCGCACCTTTGTCACTTTTTTCCTATGAAAGCGGTTCTGTTCGCTTTTTGTTTGGAGCTAGGAAAGTAATAGTCCACCACGGCAGAGCCCCGCATTACCGCAGTAAGGCTAGATACTCTGAGAGGTCGCCCTGTATCTCAGAGGCACCGTTGGGGACACCTGTTTAAGGCACAGGATGTCATTCACTCATCAGCACGGTATGCGAACACCTTGAGTTAAGCCTTGTGTTCATCTTAGCTTCGATTCCGTTCCATACGCTAGCCAAAAGAATTGCCGACAACCAGCAACTCTAGCGCATGTTCCAAATCTCATGATGCGGACTTTACTGGTCACACTGTATATATCTTTTATTTGAGGTATGTCAAATATTAAGTGTAAACAAAAAAGTGCAGGTTCTAAATTATTTTAATGTCGAATGTATCTAAACCTAAGTCAATGACTTATACTGCAGGTTATATTAACAAAATAAAAAAAAGTCAAAAAAATATTCCCAAGACATAACATTAAGTTTGGCTACAAACAATGTTTACTAAGCAATGTTTAACTTAGCTATTTTACCTATTAAAATTTAATTTAATTGGACCATTGTATTTCCATAAGCATGTGCAAATCCCCATTTGTCTTCTTAATATAAATATATGTCTCCCATTGTTTGGGTTATTCATTTTAAATTTATAGTATCTCTACAAAACAGCAGTTACACTTTGTTATAAAAATACAGTAATAAAAAAAAGTTTTTTTAAATTTATCTATATCAATGTGTATTATAGCCAAGGAACAAACTACTCAATCTAGTCTTTATAACCGCAATTATCAAATATTACATTATCGTGTTTTGAAACTATTAATTTCTGTTTTCAGCCTCTAAAACGATATAAAGCTTGTTTAATTTACTATTTCTTAGATTGTCGTTCGAGTGATTGAAAACAAATTTCTTAAAACGATCTGTAAAAGGCCAGCGTTGGCTTTAGTAGAAAGGTCTCAGTTATTTATTAATTAGCATTATCAATTTCGGATAGTTTTTTAAGCAATACACTTTTAGTTCTATTACAAAGAAAAGAAAAAAATAGGTTCATAGCTGCATTACCAATAAAATATAAAATAAAGATAAACGGTTTCTTTCACACTTTGGTAAAAAATATCTTTATTTTGAAATTTGCGAAAAAAATTGTTTTTTATTTCTACCTTCCCAGAGAAAATCTAAGTTTTAAAAGTAAATCCTCAATTTGCATTTTTTTTTGTAAATTTAATCAAATTTTATCGTGAAATCATAAGTTCTGCAAAATTATTTATGTTTTTTTAACAACTATACCCAGTTAACTTTTTTTTCACTCAACAATTTTTTGTGCAAATATTTGAGATGCCTCTATCTTCAAGAAAAATGCAAATAATTTGACGTAATTTGGGATTTGACAATATAATTTGATCCAATTTACGATAGAAATACCAATAGAGGATTCGTTTTTAAAAGTTATATTTTCTCTGGGAGAGGGGAAAGGGGTAAAAAAATCAACTTTTTTCTTAAGTTCCAAAATAAATTTTGTTTGACGAAAGTGTTTTCTTAAGGCCAATAACATCAGGTATATATTTGTGGGGGGTCACATGCCTCACTTCATAAATAAAAATAATTGAAAATCCCAGCTACACCAGTGAGTATCACCACCCTTTTTTAAGAGGAGTGGAAATCTTGCATAAGACACCCAAGTGGTATGGGTAGTGTCGGATTCTTACCGACTAAAACCCCTCCCCTGTCGTCTCGCTCTCTACATCGGAATCCGCTTTCGCATTACTTCAGTGTAGAGGCAGTCAGTTTCAGTTTCGGCTTTCTTTCTCTTTGTTCTCGATAATGTACCGAATAATTGAATAAGTTTTTTTCAGGTTTTTTCTGATTTCATCAGATTTCTCAACATATTGACAGCATCAAAAGTTCTTTCAGTACCCCTCTGGTATTCCAAGCTCGTTCGTCCCCATTTGGGGCATGCGAAAAGGGTGTGTTCCGCATCGTCGTTCTCTCCGCAGTACGTGCACTTTCCTGATGATGCTTTTCGTCGATCAAACAAATACTTTTTAAAGAATCCGTGTACGGAAAGTGCTTAAGTGAGAAAATAGTCAACCTCTCCAAAGGGTCTATTCAACCATGGTTGAATTTCCGGGATCAATCTATACGTCCAACGTCCGTATGTCCCATTTGTTCACATTTCTTGCCAGCGAACGATCACATTGTCTTTAATGGTTTTTCTTTCTAGACCATTGTATGTTTCCAGTCTTTCCTTGATTTGCAGTTCTATGGGTGGGATTCCGGCATCACAGTCACTGCTTCTGCCGATATCGTCCTGTATGCACTGCACACCCTGATCGACATCATTCTCTGTATTCTTCTTAATCTCTGTATGAGTTTGTTGTTACCGGTTACTGCTGAAATCGTTTTCACAGCTTTCTCTATGGTTTTGTTAACATGCTCTGCAAAGGTTAATTTGATGTCTAGCCATACCCCGAGGTATTTTAGTGCCTTGACAGGCGTTACTAGTGTTCCTTGGATATTGAATTGAATCGGTAGTATCTTTCTCTTTGTCGTAAGTAGCACTGCCTCGGTCTTCGGAGGAGAAAGTTGGAGTTGCTTTCTTTCCATCCAGTTTACTATCCTTTGTAGTCCTGTATTCGCCGTATTCATGAGGGTCTCCTCGTTCTTTGCGGTAACCACCATAGCTACGTCGTCTGCAAATCCTATTAATGTAGATCCATCTGGTAGTTCCATCCGAAAAAGGTCATCGTATAGCACATTCCATAAGGTTGGGCCTAACACTGATCCCTGCGGGACGCCGCTATTGATTTATATGCTCTTCGTTGTGTCTTCTGCTTCCAGTATTAATCTTCTCTCTGATAGGTAAGATGCTATAATACCAACCAGGTTCTTACTTATACCCTTTTTCCTTAGGTCTTTCAAGAGTAGTTGCCATGACACGCTATTGAATACATTCCTAACATCTAGTGTTATCATAACACATAATCTCCGATGTGCGGCAGAGTAGTTTTCTGCGTTTTTCGCAATATCCAGAACAGTATTGATGGCATCTACTCTCTGTCGGCCTTCCTGGACCCAAACTGCCGATCACCACCTAAGAGTGCACCAGTGGGTGTACCTACACCCTTGTCTAAAGCCAGACTGTTTCGCTTGCAATATTCCATCATCCTGTGGTAGTAAATATTTTAAATGATACAGGTGAGGTTGCCAAAAAAATAGACCAAAATTGTGGAGTCTTTTATTTGCTAAAAACCAGTAGTAGTGCTACTTTTTAAAACCTAATTATAATACGAACTTAAATAATTAGGTCTAGACATAAAAGATTATTCCTTTATCTAACTATTCACCCAATCTTAATTTCTGCTAGGTTTAGCTATAACTATTATGGATATTAATTATGTTAGAATATAATAAGATTTAAAATTACCTAACCATTATCACAATTACTTACTCAACGTGTAACTGCTAATTTTAGATTATAATGTGTGTTTTTAAGTTATATTGTGAAACCGACAAGATCTTATCACCTCGTATGGTGCAAAAACTATCAAAATATCGCAAAAATCTTTGTTAAGCCAGGCCTTGCTTATACGAAGTGAAGGTATATTGCAGGAAAATGGCAAGGTTTTTTGTTTGTAGTTTAACAAAAGGAGATCAAATGATGCATACTCTTGTCAAGGCTAATATTTACTGTAAGACACTATTGTGCAGTTTTGGATTTTTTATTGTTATTTTGTAAGATTATTTTAAGACAAACTTTAAAATGGAGAATTTTTAAGATACAATGCGAATCACAATATTGATACCATAGAAATTTTATCTGAATTATTAATCATTTAACAAAATATTACTTGGAATAAAAATTTGTGAATAAAAACATTAACTTCAATATTTTTTAAATAAATATATTTTACAAAATAAAAGAACTTTTTAAAGATTTTTAATATTAAAAAAACGACAGTACGACTTAAAAAATTGAACTACTGAAGCTGTAAAAACGGAACTTTAAGACTACGTCATGGATAATGGACTGGATATTGTACAGGCTGAGATATTAATAAATGAGGCTACTTGGTACGCAAATTAGGTGTTGTGACGTATTGCAATAGCGATAATCAAGCCTATGGCCATTACCTATTACCAGGGGGATTTTTTACTACCTATTTTGATTAAATGGACCATAGACGAGTATGGATCTGTACGAAATGATAGCTTCGAAGGTAAAGTCGCTCTGCTGTCTTTAAAGTAAGTTCTATACGATGGCTTTTGCCCCAGTATCAATGCATGATTTAAACGATCTGTGGTCTATATTTTTATCATACTAAGCAACGTAGTGATCACATAAAAGGCTGCTTATTACAAAGAGTCGTCTTAGTTGGATAAGGTAGATGTTGACATATCTAATGTTACTAACATTATTCTAATCTAGAAGGAAGTAAAGAAAGAAATGTGTTTACAATCCATACACAAAAGACAAAAGATGATAAATTTTCTATCATTCATTTAATTTTTTACTTGGCCAAAAATTTCTAAATAATTTTAATTAATTTAAATAAAAAAACAAAAAATACTAAAATAATTTTTAAATTACTGTTTTAATTTAATAATTTTTAAATGTAAAATTGCAAAATATGTGACGTCACACGAATGTCATCACCTGATACAAGAATAGAGCAGAGCTCAAAATTATAATAAAATTCTTGTGACATAATTTATGAATAGCTTCTTAAACTTCCAAAGCCTTGATTTATTTTTATACTCATTGCAATAAATAATTGAATTTAAAACCCTTAACGATCTCTCCTGATTGTCTCTCCGGTAGCGTAGTGGTCAGAGATTCCCCGACGGGAAGACATATTTAGGTAGTAGTTATTTAAAATAACGTCCATGGTGGCACTACCGCGTTGTCTAAAAGGTGCTGTGAAATGCAATATTTGCATGTTTCAGTGCTTGGACAGCGTTGACGGAACCGGGGAAAAAGATGGGTTAAACATCGGAAAACCCGGCACTCACGGTACTCTGGTACTTAGGAGCATATATGTATATGTATATGTCTAACATATATTATAAATGTATATGAAAAATCCTTTGTGAGCTGTCACAAAGATAAAAAAAATCAGAAACTGGGTTAGAGGGATTTTCATCTGCATTGGATCTGGCCAATATAATGATTTCATAAAACCGTGTTGTCAACATGGATAAAAACGAAATTAATTTCTTCACAATTTACCAGTTATAAGTAATAAACTATAAATTGCGTGTCGATTTTTGAATGGGTCCTTCAGTGTCTGTTATGCTGCAGTTAGCGGTTTTATTTTAAACTAAGCTGAAGTCCTATAACCCCCAATAATGTCGTAATTTCTCATCATTCGCCCTTTTGGCTTCCTCGAAATAATGTATGATTTGAACCGTAGACTACTGTGGAGGGCAGAAATATGCATTTTTTTAGTTTACTAAAGTAGCTACTACGCTGAATAAAATGTATTACTTTGAAAGGAAAACACGTTAATAAAATAATTTTATATGTGTTGAGGTAGGCAAAATATGTATTAATAACTCCTTTTATATCGAAATTAAAAAATAACTTTTAACACTTATATTTGGTAATTATTTATAATTTATCAGAAGTATTTAATTTTAAAACTATTTGTTTAATGCTGATTACAATATAGGAATTAACATTGTTACTACTGAATACTGTATGATACAAAAAAGTTTAGTCTTTATGAAACAAATGTACTATATTATCTTAGATGTGTCCTATTGACTTCATTGCAGGACATTACAGATAAAAGTAAATAATTAATTCCAAATAAGTGAGCTAATCAAAGACACGTTAAACAGACGTACACAATAACACACATAACCAGACGAGATATAGCATATTAACCTCAATGCCAAAGAGAACCGCTAGGTATACTTTGTACGTTAAGACTATTAAGTAAGTAAACATTATATCATTAAAATTAATTAACAATGACTCTGGTATTCATTTTTTGCTTCATCGAAGAACATGCGGATCAACGGCCCAATAAAAGAGTTAGACAGATTTTTCCTTTATATTTATTTGTTCTGAGTAGTTGCAGTGAAAATAAAAGGAAAATTTACTATTATTAAAATAGCTTAATTATATCATCCATTTCTTGTAGGATCCAAACCTGTTTTAAATAGTAAATTTGAGGTAATATTTTTGGCCCACCCAGTACGTGTCACTTTTAAATATAAATTTTAAGATTTTATATAAAATATTGTAATATTGCCACATTCTGAAACTAAAAAGTTATGCAAAATTATTTTAGTAGTTTAAAAGATATTGGGTGAAAACTATCTTTAGAATACCCTTTTTGGGAAGCTTTAGCCCCCTTTCAAAAAAGCCTTTCTTGGATTAAGTTTATAGAACCTTTTTTTATTATTTTCATGTGTAGAATGCGCCCAGGGAATATTGTAAACGAATTTGGGGACACCCTATATTACCTATTAGATGGTAGGTTAAGAGCCAATTACTATCATGTGCTATAATAAAGATCTGCTTACGTCTTAGATGAGGGTGGTCCGATAAGTAAGCCTACAAAAGAAAACTGAAAATTTTGGAAAAGTGGTGATTTATTTCTCAACGTAATTTCCTTTTAGCTCGATACAATTGACCCAGCGATGCTCCAATTTCTTTAACCCGTCTGAAAAATACGTTTTCTCGAAGTCTACAAAGTAGGCCTCCGTGACGGCGATGACCTCCTTATTCGACTCAAATTTCTGTCCGGCGAGTGACTTTTTAGTTTGGAAACAAAAAGAAGTCGCACGGGGCCAAATCTGGAGAATACGGTGGATGAGGCAGCAGTTCGAAGCCCAATTCGACCGATTTGGCCGTGACGAGGGCGAAAGTGTGAGCCGGTGCGTTGTCATGGTGGAAGAGCACTTTATTCTTCGCCAAATGGGGCGGCCCAATAATTCGGCTTAGTACAGCCCTGTGATCGTTTTGCCCTTCTCCAGGTAGTCAATGTAGATCACACCTTGTGAATCCCAGAATACGGTGGCCATCACCTTTCCGGCCGATAGGACAGTATTCGCCTTCTTCGGAGCACGTTCGCCGGGTAAAGTCCACTGTTTCGACTGTTCCGTGGTCTCTAGTGTGTACCAGTGGATCCATGTTTTGTCGACGGGCACGAAACGATGCAGAAACTCCTTCGGATTGCGCTTAAACAGCGTCAAACACTGCTCTGAACTGGTCTCACGGTTTCGCTTGTTGTCCGGAGTGAGCAAACGCGGCACCCATCGCGCCAACAGCTTTCTCATGCCCAAAATTTTATGCAGGATATGACCCACCCGGTGTTTTGAGATGCCCACTATGTCAGCTATCTCGCGCACTTTTAATCGGCGGTCTGCCAATACGAGATCGTTGATTTTTGTTATGTTATGCTCCGTGGTAGCCGTTTCCAGGGCACCTGCGCGTGGCTCATTAAAAACCGATGTTCGGCCACGTTAAAACTCGTTAAACCAATTTTTGACGGTCGTCATTGATGGAGAAGAGTCACCATACACAGCATTCGAGCGCTCTTTGATTTCCCTGCGCGATTTCCCTTCCAAAAAGAGGAATCGAATCTTCGACCAATATTGCTTTTTTCCATTTTTCTAAAATCCGCGGAAACGCCCGCTTTTACACGCAGTCAAAACAAAACTACGAGTCCGATCCGGCTGAAATTTCGACAGGCGCCGTCCACGAAAATGTACTATACGATAGTAAATTTCTCTTGCAATAGTGGCGCCATCGAGCGGTGAGGCTAAGTACTTATCGGACCGCCCTCGTAGTATGTCACAGGGTATGGAACACACACATCTATTGGCTGGTGAGTAGTGGGTAGAAATAATTAATTTTAAAGTATATGGTGCAAAAAAGTATGGCAAGCGTAGGTTAATTTTATCAAAAGTTTCAAAATTTACGTTAGTGTGGGGCCAAATAATAGCCTTATGTATCCTTTGGGGTGAGTAGAAGGTGATATATTTTTGTATTTACTAGTCGGTAAAAAATTTGGAAGATGAAAGCCAACATTGTGAAGTGAACCAAGAGTTAACAGCTCAAGGTTAAAGTTAGTTATGACAAATAAAACCCGTAGTCTACAGAACCCGATTAACTGTAGCTCTCTTTAAATTAAGGGGTTGTTTTGGTCCAAAAATTTGAAAAAATAAAAAATATATAAATTTTTTAAGTTAGAATATTCAAGAATAGGTCCTTAAAAGGATTTTTTTAAATTCTAATTATTTACCGACGCGGCGACTAAGCTAATTCTATTAGAATGAATCAAACAATAAGCGTTTTTCTCGAAACAACTTTTTTTAAGCTGGCGTGCATGATATCTCAAGTTCTACTGTACCGATTTATACCAGCCGACAACTTTTTGAGTTTTAATTTTTCAACTTTTAATTTTTTTCATGTATTTCTGAAATACAAATACATAAGCAATAATAAAGTAGATAGTAAAAATATTCTTTGTTTTTTTACGAGTTCGAATAAACGCTTGAAATGCATGCCTGTAGACCAGAATACCCCCTTAAGTACCGTACTGAAAAAGAATAGGCGGGTCATTTTTGAAAATATTAGTTTTTATGTAAGTACACATTTCAAAGTAAATGAAGGTTTTGGATTAAAAACCTTTTATGTACGAATAAATATCCATAATTTTATCCAAATATAGATGTAATTATATTTACTAAAATATATGACCAGACCCACGCTTAATAACTGCGGCAATAAAACGAATATTAATTAATTATTCAATAAGCGTTATTGCTAAATTTATATTAATGGATCATATTCGTGTTGCAGTCTGTAAAACACATTGTTTCTAGCAATTAAACGCTTTACATTGAATAACTAATTGCTTAATTAGTAATTGCTAAACAAAACAGGTTCGTCCAGACTCTAAAGAAGAGCTTTGTTACAATGGTTTTTTTATTTTTGGTGTATAGCCAAACTTGTCCTGCTGGTAAATATTTTAAGCAATGAAATTGGTAACTAAAGTTATTAATTTTACTGATAAGATTAACTTTCAAAAACGATATTATTAGGGTGAGACGTCAGTTTAAACTTTGACATTTGATACAATAATTTATTTTTTAAGTTTTGTTTTTAAAATAATCAATAATTTAGTAGAAGGACTTTAAAATTTAACAAATTATATTTAAAATTATGTTTGTTTGTAATAAATCTTTGGTATATAGAGCATTTTGATTGGTTGGGACATCAATTTGATTTGCGTAATATTCCCGTCATATCCGTTCTCTTTCTTTTGGTAACAGAGGTTATTTAAGCCACAAAACCCTTTAATTTGGTCTTTTTTATATCCTGAGATAAGTCATCCATAGCAGGTAATCACTAGATCTGTTTTTAAATTAACTAAATTTTTAAATTTCATAAAATGTTTTTATAATTTAATAAAGTCATATTTCTCAAAAACAGTTCACAAAATCTCTAAAAGCCATTTTGGGCATATCTTATAACAGGTCTTTCTTTTGTTAGAGCCCACCTTGGTTTTTTCCTTTTTCTGTTCTTTTCTTAAGACTGCTTCCCTAAGTTTTTGTTAAAAGCCTGGACGGTTTTGTTAAAAAGAGCTAAAGAAGTTGCTAACTGATCCCAGCATATTTTGGTTTTGGACTTTAGTGTCCAGCTGCTTGCCTGTACTGTACGAGGTAAAGCTGTCTCGAAGCAGTAAATTTTGTATTTGGATCCAAGTCAAGTTGGTGTAAAAAGTGTTGTAAGCCCTTAAAACTATATATTTTTGGCCAGTTTAAGATAACATTAAACAAATAGTTTAATCATAGTTTGGTGTAATAGATCTTATCAAAATTAAAATTAATTTCAAGTTTACCCAATTAAGTCAACTTAAAGGTAGTACAAGTCCTTGGATATAATCTATAATCTAATATTTTATATTACTTATACTGGCGCCCTGGTAACATCAAATATTAATATATTATAGATTATAACTAGAAATATATGTTAACCACCCTGTATCTCGTGACTAGGATAAACTTTAACAACTATTAAGTTTATTGAAGGTTTAAATAAGTTCTAACTATTTAATTTTTTATCGTTACACGAAGAAGGTACAGAAAAATAATGTGTTAAAAGCACTACTAGGATTGACAATAAGGCCCCTAAAAGGCCTAGCTGCTGAAAAGTAAAAGTAATCTTCTACTGCTTAATACAACAATTTTGTATGTGTGTGTGTATGTCTAAATAAAACGAAAAATGAAAACGAATTAAAACTAATATTATATTCGTATGAAGAATTTCTGTACTTTAACCTAAAACTATTAGGTAGGTAGGTAGGTTTAAAGTGAGTGGGTATAACACCCTTCCACCGCGACCGATCGGTCTATTGTGGCTCACACCTTTTTATATTTCTCCCACCAGGTCCAGATTCCTAATAAATCTGATGATCCTGTTGGAAGAGAGATCTTTCACCTCCCCGGCAACAAGGTGTCATTGCCGAGGATTGCGAATCTTAGTTGTGCCATTGCTGGACACGAACACAGTATGTGTTCTGCCGATTCATCCCCCTCCATGCACATGCGGCATTCGGCGTCTTCCGCTAGGCCGATCTTGTGCACGTGGTATTTTAATCTGCAGTGTCCCGTGTACAGTCCCACTAGAGTTTTAAGGTGTACCCTTGATTGCTCCAGTAGTTTGACAGTACATTGTTGGTTCGGTGTGCTTATAAAGGCCTTCGAGTGTCTAGACCAGGAAGTCCATGCCAGTACCGAAGATTTTCTCTTTGAGTTCAAGCTGATATGAACTGCTTGGCCGATCCATAAGATATACCGATGACCGGTTCCGGCCCTGTGAATTTTGTCTCCGCCCCCTTTTGGCAAGGAGGTCTGCGGATTCCTATTAGGTATCATATGAAATAATTAAGTGATAAATGTTGGGAAAAAATAGATAATCTAAATATATTAATATTAAACACTAAATATAAACAATTATAATAAAATTTTGGCTTGTTTTAAATATTTTTAAAGGGTTGTATCTCCAACCCCCCACAATTTTCAATAGCAGCTATACCAACTTTATATTTTTTTTATTTAAGCTTTTGGTTACTAATAATTTTAGAAGCACACAAAATCTTGCCTTAAATTTAAAACGCTGCCTAGGAAAAAAAGGTATTAAAAAACAAAATGCACCAAAGCAAGACCTACATATAGGTTTAAAAATAAAATAAAAAAAAACATAATCAAACATTTTACTTTGTCTGTAAGAAACATTTAAAACAAGTTTTAAGCGGTAATAGAATCAAAGAACAATTTGGATGTACCCGCAATTTTCACTACTAACGGTAGTCATTGATAATGATAGGCTGTGTCGAGCGAGTACTAATTTAGGCCAAAAACGACAAGGTATTTTTCTTTTTAAATACATGCCTAAGAGGTAATGTTTTAAAACAAAGCATCGCGGTTATTAAAATTATAACTATTATTTCTTACACTGAGCATAAATTTATTACAAAAATTTTAAAAGTATTTTATTTTATTGCAGGTTATCGAATTTGGAAAAGGAAGAAAAAGTTTCTCCACAATATAAAGTGAGTAAAAAAACATTATAACTTAAATTAGACTTAGTATAAAATTTTGGATATACTTGTTAAAAGGTAGTTGTGTTCAAATAAATTTTTGTGTTTTTTTTTGTCTTTTATATTTTTGTAATTTAATTAACCTTAATAATCTTATAAACTGCACTTTAGAGTATTCACTAAAATATGTAGTATATTAAGAAAATTTTAAGAATGTAACTTTTATGTTTCGTTGAATATTTATTTTTAATTTTTTTGCTAAATATTTTAATTAGTGTTAAAATATTTTTTACAGACAAGAAGAAACAAAAGCTACAAAAACAATTAACAAAAAAACAACGGTGACCGGTCAGAAAATCCTAGAAAGATATATCCCGATCATTAATATATCATGCCAAAATATCCCATACAAAAAAAATCCATGACAAAAACATCCTATAAAAAAAATCCCATAAAAATCCTATGGAAAAAAATTACTAATACAAAAATATCTTTATTTTTCCCATTATGTGTTAATAACAATACAAAAAAATACAGAGCACGTGTTTGTACTAGTAATATGGAAGATGATGGTTAGTTGTGGTTAGTTTTAATGGTGATGTGTTGATTACAATACAAAGAAATGCAGAGCACGTGTTTGTACTAGTAATATGGAAGATTATGGTTAGTTGTGGTTTGTTTTGGTTACGCATAATGGGAAAGATAAGGATACTTTTGTATTAGTAAGTTTTTGCCACAGGATTATAGGATGTTTTTGTCAGATTTTTTTTTTGTATGGGATATTTTGGCATGGGATATTAATGATCGGGATATATTAACATAGATTTTCTGACCGGGATTCACAGTTGCAGTTTTACTACAATTGTTTATTTTAATAAATATTTGGCAACGCCAAGCACGTACTATATTTAGACTATTGGTTATGTGTTTGGAAATTTTAAGACTTAAGTTTTATTGTTAAAAATATTAAGATTTAAGTATAAAAAATATTTGGAACTTTTAAGGACAAACATAATTTTCAAAGCAGTGACTTTATAAATATCTAGAATTAAAAAAGATTTTTTTTTCTTAAACCGTTTGGAATTGTTTTTTTTTCTGTAAATGCAGTGTAAGACTGAGCATAGTATTTATTAGTGAATAAGTTGGTTTCAAACAAAACGTCTGTATTCTTACAAGACATGGTCCACTCTGTTCTATAGAGCACTATAATGACTTTTTTGTGTTTTTGACTATTAACACACCCAAACAAATCTTTTTAAACAAAATATACAACAATTTTATAGTAATTTCTCAGGTCTCTAAAGAAGTAAAATAATTAAATGAGATTTAAATTTTTATTTTCTAAATAAGCAATAGTGCATATCGCTGGTGTAAAGAATTCCAAAGAATCAGGAATCTTTTTAACTTGCCGCTATGCACGACTGATTTTTTAAGGAAATAAGATATAAAAGGATTTTTACTTTCTCCCGAATTCAAATTTTGTTTGCACGCGTTATATTGTGTCATAATATTTCTCGTGAATAATAAATAAACGAGTGTTTGGAGAATAAATTCAATTTTATTAATAATATAATAGGTAGTAGTCATCATTGCACAGTGTGTTTTTCCATAAAAATATTTTTCTAGCTTTTTTGATGTTTTATTGTCAATAGTTAGCGTAGTTAACTTTAATTTTAGTAAGCACAAAAAAGGGTCACAATTTTTTTTTGTGTTAATATCACCTAACTTAATAAAATTAAACCTTATTTTTAATTAGCAAATAAATGGGAAAAGGGGAATGAGTAAAAAACGTAAAAAATGACTTAATGTATGGGCGTGTTGTTAAATTCATCGATGAATCGTGCGCACTAATCGCTGTTTCATCAAGCCGTTTTTAAATTAATTGACGGAAAAGCGCTAAAGAAAGATGGCCGTTGTTTTAGTAGTATATGGACAAGGATAAAACTAGCGGTAATCTAGTGTGACGTCACGATAGATTTCAGCGCTAAATCATCTGATGAATTTAACAACACGCCTCATACTAAACAATATTTAAAAAGGTAATTTAAATATTTTTTTATTATTTTTTTAAATTTCAAAGCTTTTTGAAAAGTGATTAGAATTACTAAAATGTATATATTTTAATTTTAAACCATTTTTATTTACAATTGTTCAATTTATTTTTGACTTTTTCCTCTTTTCCTATTCAGGCCTCAATTATGTATCATTAGGGAAATACTTTGACATAATATAACTTCTACAAACAAAAGAATCTTTTTATAGTATAGTAAGTAAGTTTAAATTTATTTTTACGGACTAGCTGTGACGATCTTGACCCCCTTTTTTACGCCCTGTTAAATTAAAATTGTTTTAACACTTCAAAATTTGAAATTATTATATATCAATATAAATTAGTACCACATATATACGGGCCTTTTTCCCTTCTATATCACCACAGTTTTCGTGGCATTATTCTTCGCATGGATGGTAATAAATCCAATCATTTGATGGTAAATTAATAAACTTTTCTGAGCAGTAAATACAATGCCAATCTCTCTGGTTTGATTGTTATTACAGGCGTACTTTTGTTTTTCTTCCTTTTTACATTTTTTGTGATTAGTCTCATTCCCTTTTTCTACAGCCTTTTTATTAGTCTTAAGTGTTTCCTTAGCACCTAAAAGTTTTTAAGCATTTTCGTCTAAGACTGGTTGTCCACCTCGTGTCTTAATAACACCTCTGGAGAAAGACTCTTCTTTGTAATCTTGTGTATAGCAAATTGTAAATCTCAACAGCCCGACGTAGGGTTAGCTCTTTTTTCAGAATTTTATTTTCGACTTCTGTCATTTTTTCTTGGGACCACTCACCCACATTTGCTTTTTTTGTATGTGCAAATCATCTACAATAAAATAAAAATGTATCATTAACCCAAAATATAAAACAAATCATTAAGAAAAAGTGATCCAATTCGCTCCCGTCAACGTGATCCAAATAACCCCATATTAAAGACTTTTTAAACAAATATTTTACACATTAATCTAAAACACTATGCCTAAAAACTAAAATGTTTTCTAAAATAGGCCCCTTTCCAATAAATATCAGATATATAATTAAAAGTTTTAACACAAATTCTTAAAATCACCCAAAGAAATGGTAAACACTTACCTTACAACGCGTTTTTCAAAATATTAACAAACTTCTTATTTTGATCCGATTTACTCTCATTTTTCTCAATTCGTCGTGCTCGCGAGTGAATCAGACTTCACAGCGCACATGTTAAACCCTCTTATGAAGTTTTTAACTAAAAGTTGAACTTTTTATTAAAACTTTTATGTTGGTGACAGAAGAAAATGCCTCTTTTTTGTATTTAACCCGACAAAACCTAGAGGACTACGAGTGTAAATAATGTGACGTTTTTTCATAACTGTTTATTAGCGACATGAATAGGGAAACTTAATTTTAGGTCAATATTTAAAGGTTTGTAAAGAACGCTCCCAAGTTATTATTAATACAATCCCTGCAGCTGTTAATAATTAACAACACTTTCTTTCATAGCAAATTGAAGAGTTTTACTTGGTTTAACATCTTATTAAAATAAAATTTGAATATACCTGGTGGTTTAATAATTATATATGATATCTTTGAAGAGGAGGCTTATCCGAAGAAGGTTCATACAAACTTTTAGTATTTTTTGACGTGTTTTTTTCGTATCTGAGAGATTTTCCACATTTTTTCGGACACCCTGTATATTTATGTATATTCTATTTAAGCTTATTCAGCTTTATTAAACAAGGGTCAGCGAAACCATGGCCCAGACAGGTGATGTCCGTGTGGTAGCATCAATGTATCAATCACTTAATAGATTGACACTTTCCTGTGTAACCTTACAATGTTATTATCAGTTTACTCTATTCCAGAGCAAATACAATAGTTGGATGCTTTGCCGTCTATAATAATACTGCAAATATTTTCACTTAATGGAAAAGCCATGCAAAAAAGCGGCTTGAAATTATTGTTTTTTAATTAGGCAAGGCGCCCAATTTTTAAACGGTTGGTTTTAGATCTGTTATATTAAGGACATAAGTATGGACGGTTTAATTCTATGTTAATGACCAAAAAAAAACAGCCAATCGAGCAGACAAGATATATTCCAAGTCATATTGTTTTATATTTAAATAAACGAAAAGACTTTTTTCAAGTATTACGGGAATTAGTCGATTCACTATCAAAGGTTTCTTGGCAAATACAAGGTGTCTCAAAAGTGTATATTTGTTTAGCTTACTGCGTGACCGCAACAAATCTGTAATATGAGAACGGTATTTCAATCGAGTGTCTGGCTTTTAAAAATTCAATTATTATAAAGCGTTTTTTGGAAGCGGATCACGTGTTCATTGTCAGTAAATTTTTTAAAAATGCTAATTATATTATGGCATGAAGAACATTTTTGCAGTCATAGTGCTTTAGGTAACTTTTTGTTTTTTGGTATGATGGCCTTACAAACTGGTGTATTGGTCACTTTAGGTAACTTAAAGGATATGTTAAGTGACACTCATTCAAAAATGAATCAAGAGGTTTGAAGAGACCGGTTCAACAATAGATTTAACAAAATCGGAGCGACCAAGGTCGTCAAAAATAAACGAAATTCAAATGTTTTCATGCGTAAGTGCGCAAGGGCTTTAAATCTGCATGGATCAGCACGATAATTTAAAACTGCACCCCTACAAAATTCAGTTGGTGCAAAATTAAAGCCTTGGGGTTCAAAATTTCTCACCAGGAAATGTGACACAAATTCCTCCCCCATCAAGTTTATCTTGATACTGCCTAAGAAATTTGGTAGAAACTTTAAGACATTTTTTTTTCTTCCATAGTCATCGAAATACTCATGTTGTGAAACTTTTTGGTAATACAAACAAATGGAAGTAGTTAATTTTCTTGGCGCGACCAACTTATTTTGTTATGCTTGTGAAATTTCAAGAACATTTTTTTTATTGGCATCAATAAACTTGTTTACCATGTCAATATTATGTATAATGGTGGTAAGTCTCTTTTTAAAGTTCCCATCCCAATTAAACACCTTGGTATTGGAAGGAGTTGATTCTTCGTGTTTAGCTTAAAGTTTTGCAATATTTCCTTTTTTACAACTTGCTTTGCCCTATTGACATTAATTAATAAAAAAAATCTATGTATAATACTATGCGCACTAGATGCCCTATTGCAAAAATGTTAAGAGGGTATTATGGATAGAGTCATTCATTTAATTCTAATGTAAAGGTTTAGATCCTAATTAAGCCTCTCTGCAATAATTTTTGTAAATACACGGAGTTGCTTGAAAACAGATAAACCAAGCAAATTTTTAACAATATTAGAGCAGCATCAATAAACCACCAGATATAACGGACGTTGGTACGAAGATCCCTATGTAGGTACGTTGTACCTCATTAATTTGTTCTGAAATTGATCTGCTTACTTACTTTTGCTAGACAAAATCCTGTATACGTTTAGGAATTTAGAAATGGAAGAATTATTTTCTCTTATGACTTAACAATTAAATGTTTATAAAAAAAAACTTTAGAGACGCTGATACCTCATAGGGAGTTATTTTGTAAACACAAAGTGGTTATGCTATTTTTTATAATGTGGTCATCTTTGATTGAGATAAAGTCCTAGTAAGCAACCATGGTTATTGACTTTTGAAACCAATAATTTTTTTTGTTGCTTAACTATGCAGTACATTTTTTGTTTGGGGTGTTTTTTTTAAATCCAAAATGAATAAATTGTTGATGGGCAGATGAAATAATTTTTTTTATGAAACACCATTTTAACATTTTTTTTCACTTTCTTTTGATGTTTTTCTTTGATGACGTAAAAATTGTGATAGTTTTAATTCACTTTGGCATGTTTTACCTCTTTCAATTATAGATAAGGGTAAATTATTTTATAGCTTAATGAAACTAATAATTTTCAAGTACTCCCTGTATACAGTTATAAAGATTTATTAACTAAATTAAAAATATTATTTAATCGTACATCAATAAATCGTGACAACTTAATTTGATTTAAAATAAAATAAAAATACAAACTAAACTGTTATGTAAATGGAATATAAGGTCACGGAAAGGTTAAAGGGGATCTGTCTCGTTGCTAGGCAAGAGCCGACTATATTAATGAATTATTCGCATCTTAGATGTTGTAGTAAATACAAAAATATAAAATTTGGTATTTATTTACGAGCTTTCTACTTACGTAAAAAAGTGCTAAGTATAGGTTTAGTAAATGTATCAAATATATAGTGCCACATATTATGTTAAAAAAGACAATCCTGGATCAGAATGGGACACTTTTAATAGTTTTTATGACTATATTAGAATTTTAGAGCCACCTTTACTGCATCTAGGTGGCCATGATCAGACGTAAACTAATTTTATGCTACGTTAACACGCTTGGCAAGTCGCCACAAGCTCCACAAAACTCAAGCGTGTGAACGGGGTGTTTGGCAGGTGTCGGTTTTAAACACTCCCTAAAAACTCCCGGACAAAAAAAAATCGACACCCTGGATTTTTTTGCTAAGTTTGATACTTTATATCTTTTTTTTTTTCAACCGATTTTTGCAATTGTTTTGCCTTTTTATAGATAATTTAAATGGGAATGTGCTGAATTTTTTCAATGATGGGTCATGTTCGATAGGGCGCTATTATACCGGGTAAATCAATGTGTGTTTTTTTGACCTAAGTTTTAAACACCCTGTAAAGATATTGGGGCTGTTATTTTTAATACTGACAATTTTTTGATAAAGTTACATGTAGTCCTAACATTTTCTTTTTTGACTCATTTCGTTATCTCTAGTTTTAGAAGAGATACGATGTTTTTAATAAAACTCTGTTTTTAAAAGCATTTTTATAGAGACAATTAAATTAAAACAATACTAAAGTTAAAAAAAAAATTGTAACATGTATGACCTCCTCTAGCTTCAATAACAGCGCGCATTCTGCATGGTAAGGAGTGAATAAGTGTGACGATTCTTTCTTGGGGAATTAAATTATATTCTTGGGAGAGTGCTATCCGCAGCTCTTGTAAAGTGTCTGGCTGCATAGGGCGACGACGAACAGCTCTTTTCAATTGATCCCAAAAATGTTCAATTGGATTCAAATCCGGACTACATGCAGGCCAGTCTAACCGTCGAATGCCAACCTCATCTAAATATTCATTTACCACCCGTGCAACATGTGGCCTAGCATTATCATGCATTAGTATAAATTGTTCACGGATTAAGGGAGCAAATGAAACTATTGCCTCTTGAAGAATATCTTCAATGTATCGATGTGCATTTAGTGCTCCATTATCCAAAAATATGAGTTCAGTTCGTGCATCAGTCGAAATACCCGTCCACACCATAACGCAACCACCTTGATAAGATGTTAGCTCTGTTATGGTGCATTCGGCAAATCTTTCATTTGGTCTCCTATATACACGATCACGACCATCCGGCGACCGAAGACACACCCTCGACTCGTATGTGAAGAGAACATTACTCCACTGCTCCACAGTCCAGTTTAAATGTTCTCTGGCAAATCGTAACCGTTCTCGTCGATGATGCCGAAGTAATCTTGGTTTTTTTGCCGGCCTACGTGAACAGAGCTCAGCTTCGTTTAACCTCCTTCGAACCGTTTTGTCACTACAATTGACCCCACGTATCATTCGCAACTCATTTTTTAAAGTCACAGAAGTTGCCCTTCGGTTTCTTAAAGATCTTACCACAAGGAAGCGATTGTCAGCTGCAGTCGTTTTTCTCTTTCTACCAGATCCTTGCCGTCTAGTGAAATTTCCTGTTTCCAAGTACCTATTCCAAGCATCATGAACTGTGGCCCTTGGAAATCCCAACGTACGAGCTACATAACTTTTATTATGACCCTTCTCTATTAGAGCAACAATTTTTGCTACGTCTGTTATAGTTATACCTATACCATGCTGACACCAATAACTATTACAACAATTTTGAGAGCTGTCACTGTCTAATACTTATAACAATTACATAAGTTGACTTGATTTAAAAATGACTTGTGATCTAATAAAATATCGTAATTTGCAGAGTTTTATTAAAAACATCGTATCTCTTCTAAAACTAGAGATAACGAAATGAGTCAAAAAAGAAAAATGTTAGGACTACATTAACTTTGTAAAAAAATTGTCAGTATTAAAAATAACAACCCCAATATCTCCACAGGGTGTTTAAAACTTAGGTCAAAAAACACACATTGATTCACCTGATATAATAGCGCCCTATCGATCATGACCCATCATTAAAAAAATTCAGCACATTCCCAATTAAATTATCTATAAAAAGGCAAAACAATTGAAAAAATCGGTTTTTTGTCCGGGAGTTTATATATATATATATATATATATATATATATATATATATATATATATTATTATTATTATTATATATATATATATATATATATATATATAAATATAAATATATATATATATATATATATATATAATTTATAATATTATATTATATTTTTATATATATATATATTTTATTATTATTATATATTATTTTTAAATATATATTATTATTATTATATATATATATATATATATCTTTCTGAAACGATCTAATATTTGGTACCAACGTAAACGAAAGGCTAGGTCTACTGATCATAAGCTTTACTTAAAATTGTCACAATATACGAAATAGCTATTTAACAAACAAGAGTGTTAATACTGAAGCAATACAACGCGCGAGCCTGGCGAGCGAGTTAAAAGTTAGACGGTTAATCACCAACTAGTGCCCGAGTTAGTTACAATATTTTTTTTATTTATTTATTTTATATATGTGGTAACCACAATAATTTTATCTAGTTTTTTTAAGATGTAATTTTAGGCAACGAGCTTGACAAATGCTTTAATAACTGTTATTTAAATAACAGTGTTATAAATAGATCCAATTGTTTGTATATGTTAGGATCAAACACCGATTTCGGCCAACGAACGGAAAAAGTGGCCAAAACGCATTCTAGTCGACAGCATATTGCCAATGTCCGAAATATCGCTTTCCGGCCGTTTAACGTAGACCAGAACGCGTTCTGGACCTTTTGCAATTGCCAGAATGTATACTGATTTTCCCAAGTCAGCCAAAACTAACCACAAATGACGAAAAAATTTTCTAATAAGCTATTAGCGATACACGCGCCCAACGACACCCCCGCTGGCGAGCTTCTTGACAGTGTCTGACACATGAAACATGCTTTATTATGCAGGGACTCGCATTTTTACGTCTGACATATAATTGGGGAAAATAAAAAGTTTTTAACCAGAAGTAACCATGACCGACTGGAACTTAGGGCTTTTGAATGTGTCTTAATTATTTATAGAAGTTATAATTACACAAAAAAAATATAACTTTTACATATCAAAAATTATAAAAATTTTGTTAATAACTTTTATTAAAAGAAAAATTATTTGGCTTCTCTCCAGAATAAAGATATTTATATATTAAAATATTTTTTTGAGATATTATGGAGTCTGCTCGCAAAAAAAAAAAAAAACATAAAAAAGGCTCCTTTAAAATTGTTTTGTTTTAACTATAAAAAATAATTTTTTATGAAATTATATAAAAATAGAAAATAAACTTATTTTAAAAACATTGACAACGCGTTATAAGATATATTATGGTAATTTCTTACTGCCCCTGATTTTGCCATTTATGGTTTTTGGGGCGCTGATTAGTCTAAAATATTTTTGGGCAACGCTTTTCGAGATATTCATCATCAAAGTGAAAAAAACTAACCTTACTCACTATTTCCCCTTCTTTTTACACAATTCTTGATTTTTATAAAAAGTGGCGCACAATATTTTATAAACACCCTTTAAAACCTTATATTTTTATTTTTTTACACCTTTTTTCCATTAAATTGCGGCTTCACTTTTAAGCTGGGCGGCCATGATTCCCTAGTGTATACATGGTTGCGGCCACAATCCGACGTGTGAAAGTGGAGGTTTGCAATGAAATGGAAAAAAGGTGTAAAATAGATATAAAAACAAGTTTTTAAAACGTGTTTTTAAAATATTATGTGCCAATTTAGTATAAAAAACAAGAATTCTGTGCAAAAAGAAGGAGGAATAGTGTAAATAAGGTTACTTTAATTTTCAACTTTGATGATGAATATCTCGAAAACGAAACGTTGTCGAAAAAATATTTTCGTAATCAGCGCCCCAAAAAACCCCCGTAAACCAAATTTGGTCAAAATCGGAGAGGAGGCAACTTTCGAGACAATTACCTATATTATTTCAAACTTATTGGTTATCGACGGACGGGTGTAGCACATAAATTATTTGATTATATTACTTAAAACAGATAAACTAAAAAATTCTGTTTTATTAACTGACATTGACTTCTGACATGACTTTTTAGAACCTTTAATATTTAAAAAATATGTATTAAACAAAGTCATGTCAGAAGTCAATGTCAGTTAATAAAACACAATTTTTTAGTTTCTTATCTGTTTTAAGTAATATAATCAAATAATTTATGTGCTACACCCGTCCGTCGATAACCAATAAGTTTGAAATAATATATAATAATATATATATATATAATAATATAATATATTATATATATATATATATATATATATATATATATATATAATAATTATTATTTAATAATATATATATATATATATATATAATATATATATATATAATATATATATATATATATATATATATATATATATATATATATATATATATATATATCTTATAACGCGTTGGCAATGTTTTTTTTCTTAAGTAAGTTTATTTTCCATTTTTATATAATTTCATAAAATAGTTATTTTATTATAAAATACTTAAAACAAATCAATTTTAGAAAGACTTAAACCTTTTTATGTCTTTTTTCATGTTTTTTGTTACCATTATTGCGAGAGCAGACTAGCTCTCCATAATACTTCTAAAAAAAAGTATAATTCTTTTAAAATAATATATAAATATCTTTATTCTGGAGAAAAGCCAAATAATTTTTCTTTTAATTTGATATTCCCAGAAATCAAAATAAACTATAAAAATAACTTTTATATAGGGATAATTTGGACATATTCAAAAGCCCTTAGTTCTAGTCGGTCATGGTTAGTTCTGGTTAGCAAAGCGGCTTTTTATTTTGAAATGATAGAAAATCATGCGTTATTAAGGGCTATTAATGAGCAAACAATCGCTAGAAAATATATTTTTCAATGAGCACTTTAATTTAAATTATAATTATTGCAATTCACAAAAAAGCTTTAACTTAGATACTGTGGTGTATTGGGGGTGAGGTTCGACAATTAATAAAGACTTCAACTGTACTTGAGGTTTTATTCTTTATGTTATAACTGTACATAAGTGAACACTTAATCTACCCTTACAATTAATTTTAAGTTCAAAGGTACTCCTTAAATACACAGGTCAGAGGGACCGCGCACCTACACTGTTGTCAGTCTGGGCCATAGGTCTAAGGCCTACACTTTTCCCCTTTTTAAATTAAAAACTAATTATAAATTCACTTTATTTACAAAAATAACTTAAAATTAAATATTTTACATACTTGGAAATTTTATTAAAGCCTTTGCTTCTCCTTAATGCAAATCTTTTTTCGCAATTAAATTTGAGCTGGGTAGGAGAAACAGGCGAATCTGTAACTAGATTCTCATTTTCACCTTCTTCTGAAGTCACTGTATTTTCTACATTTTTACAATTTTCCTTACTATAAACATTTTTACAATCACTATTTTCTACAGAGAAATTATAATCTATTATCTGGTTTACATGTCTACGCCAAGTCTTATCTAACAATGGTATGTAAACAAAGTAGGTTTTCGAACCAATTTTTTTTGTTATAATACCCTTAATCCACGATGGTTTATTTTGTACTCTATAATCTCTAACTGCTACTGTTTCATTAAACTTATATTCCCTATTTCTTCTCCCTCCATAATATTTTATTTGCTTTTTTGTACCTCATCAACCTTCTTTTTTTTACTAATCTCAAATTATTATTTACATTACTATTTACAATTACAGGTTCTTGTTTTACAAAATCTAATACAGATCTGGGAACCTATTAATTAATAGTTCAGCCGGTGAAACCCTGTTGTGCAATGTGGAGTTATTCGATAAGAAAATAAAAAGTTATTTAAAACTAAGTTAAATTCTTTGATATTTTTATGGTTTAAGACCTTTAATAAAGCTTTTTGATAGTTTTCACCGAGTTTTCGGCTTGTCCATTGGACTCAGGATGAAATGGTGGTATCTCTTTAAAATTAATTTGGTTTTATTTAAAAATGTTGAAATTCTTCAGATTTAAAACAAGTGGCATTGTCAGATACCAAACCATTTGGCAGGCCAAACCTAGCAAAATTTCCCTTAACATTTTTATTGTATTAGCAGATGACACACTGGTGGTTACCACTGCTTCTGGCCATTTGCTGTAAGCATCTACTAAAATAAAAATATAATATTTTTGAAAAATGGGACCTGCATAATCAATATGTACTCTAGACCACGGTTTTGTTGGAAATTCCCAAGTCTGTAATGGAGTTTTTGGAGGTGAAGTTTGAGTTTTAAGACAATATTTACAACTTTTCACTAAATTCTCTATATCATTACTAATATGGGGCCACCATACACATGATCGAGCCAAACTTTTACATTTGACCATACCTAAATGAGTGGCGTGAAGGGTTTTTAAAAAACTATTTCTAAGCGAAGTTGGAAGTTTTTTAGTTTTATTTGGGCCGCTAGAGGTCTTTTGGGGGTATTTAAAAGTTTCCGTAAAAAACACCCTGTATCATTGAAACGGCCCAGCCAATTTTGAAAAACTTGGGCTAGTTTAAAAAAGCTATTCTTGGGCTATAAATGTTTTAATATTTAAAGTTTTTTAGTTTTATTTGGGCCGCTAGAGGTCTTTTGTTGACCTTCCAAAATAATGGTTAATTTTATCAAAAAAATTAATAGCATTGATATGATTTTTTTATAAAAGTAGCTAATTGATGCCTGAACAGGTTTGCGAAAACCGCATCTTAATATCTTGTTTCTAACCTAAAATTTAGGCCAAAGAAAATTTTATTCGTCAATATCTCAAAAACTTTTAAAGCTTCAAGAAATTTTATAAAACATAAGTTATGTATTTTTACAAAACCTTTAATAAAGTTCATATATTCTTTTCGCCCAAATTCAATACTTTACGAGTTATAATCAAAAAAATCGAATTTTTAGAATTTTTTTAAGGTATAACCCTGGAATTAGATTTTTAATAACTCGTAATGTAGTGGATTTAGACAAAAAGATTATATAACCTAAATCAAAGGCTTTGTAAATATACATAATTTCTGTCATAAAAAATTTCTTATAGCTTTTATAATTTTTGAGATATTGATGTATAAAATTTTCTTTGGCCCAAATTTAAGGTTAGGAACAAGGTATCGAGATGTGGTTTTCGCAAACTTTTTTACGAATCATGCAGCTACTTTTTTATAAAGAAAAAAATATACTAATACATTTAATTTTTTAAAGAAAATTAACCATTTTTGTCTTAATGTAGAAAAATCCCTAGCGGCAACACGTGAAATTAGGAAATATCAAATATTATATTATTTATAGCCCAAGAGTAGCTTCTTTCAACAAGCCCAGATTTGTTAAAATCGGCTTAGCCGTTTCGAAGATACAGGATGTTTTTACGTAAACATTTGAATACCCCCCACCATTTTATTTTTAGAGATAAAGCAAAAATTGTCAAACAAAAAAGGTTCAAATTATCCTCGACGTTAAAGAACAGGTATTTTTTTGTTAAACATTCTAAACCGTTGTTAACTTTTAACAATTGCTAAGTCTACTGCTAAATTAAACAACGCGATCATCACTCGGCCGTTAGTATAGTATTCGAAGACAGTATTTTTCGCAAAGAACGCAACAATTATTGTAAAATTGTTAGGTAAATATTGTTACAGGAACAGTATACTGTTCTAACAGGTTCATAAGCTACCACTCTTATCATCCAACAAACATGAAGATCAATCTTATCTTAGCGATGAAAAGACGAGCTGTTTTCTTGTCACATCCCGATTACAGAAAAAAGGCACTAAAACAATTGGAAAATATTCTTGCAGAAAATTTCCCTCCCCAAAAAACATATTATAAATAAATTTATATAGCACACAATACAAATTGCCAGAAAATTTACCCATAAGATTAAGTCAACCACTTTCCTTGCATACGCAAGACAGAGATATAACAAAAAAATTCAATTCATGGTGAATTTTTCTCAAGAACCAGGAATGCCTCTTTTTGTTCTATTCCATATATAGAGGATTTAACACCTAAACTTATAAAACTTTTTAATAATAAACATTAAAATAGCAAAAATGCCTCAAACTGGTTCCATTTTATTTCCAAAACTAAAACTCCAATAGATAACAAAGAATCTTATAACGTAGTGTATAAAACCCATGCCGTGAATGTGATCTCCCCCACATAGGAAAACATGCAGAAATCTAATTTGGTCGTATCACTTCTCAAAAAGTGACGCCAGAAAAAGGTTTCTTTTTTGTGCACTCTCTCAACATGTAAACACTGCTGGACACGCTATGGACTGGCAGAATGCAAGAATTTTAGATAGAGCGAAATTGGTACAAGAGAACTTTCCTAGAAATGGTACATATTTACTTACAACCAAAATCTTGAATAAAAGGAGTGATATCCAAAATCTTAGCCCCATTTATAATTATATTCTCTCGTCCCAAAAAAAACAACAACAATATTTCGTTAGATTCAAAAAATAAGATCTGAATTTTTGGAAATTTTGTAGGTCTTTTACATATTACATTCTATTAATTTTAAACCTTTGTAAATGGTATTCTTTTTTTAAAATACAATAATGTATCTGCAAACTCTTAATTGTGAGCAGTGTATAAATAATTACCTTAATTGTGAGCAGTGTATAAATAATTACCTAGGCACCACGCAGATGGCTCTGTTAGTTATGCAAGATGGGGCCCGGAGGTCCAAATTTTAAAAATGGAAAATCCAAAGTTTTTAAAAATCATTATATCAAAATTTTACTTCTTGTTCAACCGACAGCGCTCATTGGTCGTTAAGTTTTTAAACCATACTTTTTTTTTTGTAATTTTTTTTAACTATAAATTCTTTTGCTTTTTGTTATATTTCTTTCACTCCGTAAAAGTCTTGTTAGTAACATGGTGGCAACGATCCACGTGCTAAAAACTAAGTTAAAGTCAATGTAGTTTAAAGAGGAATGTGAATGAAGTTTTTGTTCTTCATTGCTATTAAACCTGTTTCATGTTTTCAACTCACATATGGTAAGAACTTTGTAAAAGAGAGAATTATTTTTGTTGGTTTCACTAACAAGAATCATTTTCTTTTTTTTTAGATTGTCCTGATGATGGGAAAAAAATTTTTCCGAAAGCTCGACTTTTTTTAATAAAGAGTTAATTACTTAAAGTGGCCTTTTAATTGACGCATTTCCACTACCTGGTTTCAGATTTTTCTTTAACTAGTCAGTCACGATACCCTTCCTTTTTTTAATAATATTTTTATTTTTAATATTTTAAAAATATAATATTTTTATTTAAATATTTTTAAATATTTTTATTTTATATATATATATATATATATATATATATATATATATATATATAATATATATATATATATATATATATATATATATATATATATACATATTTTAACGAATGATATCTATTAGCAAAATATTTTTTTTATAGTTTTTAAATTTATTTGAAGAAGAACGTTACATCATAAAATTATATTTTTTTAAAAAAGTATTTGGATAGGAATATTTTGCCTATCTTTTAAGCTCTTATGATTTACAATGGACTATTTTAAAAACTTACCATCGCTGTATGTATCAAGCATATATATAATATTTGATTAGACATCATCATAACAACAAAAGTAAAAATTACAGTCATTTTTCTTCTAATTATATTATCTGATGTAGTCTAAATTATTGGCAACTCCAAAGCATAAAATTGTTAACAATCAAAGTTAACAGTATACCTGAAGAATAATTTCTTCACAGTGACAAAAAGTTATGTACCAAAGTCATTTGGTATTTAAAAGCCCCTTGACATTGTTTGCCTCGAATATATTACAGCGAATGTCTGTGTGACTTAATTGATATTTTTCTTTTAAATAAACATATTTTTCATAAGAGACAATGAGTTAAACAAGGAACGCACATTATTTTTATAGGGGCGTTCCATATTTGTTAAATAAATATAAGTGTTATAATTGGGATAATAAGGGGTTCAAAAAATTAAATAAAAAGTCCAGGGCTGTATTTAAAAAAATAAAGTTAATAATGGTTTAACGGAAACAGAAGTCGTAAAAGAAAATTGACTTCACCAATACATAAAGCGCAAGAAGTTCTAATTAAAATATATTTTTGGAATTTTTCTAACTTTTGAAATAAAGTAGTAAAAAATAAAAACGAAAATCGCAAATTTCAGTTTTTTCGCCATATTTCCAAAAGTACAAAAGATAACTTAAATTTTTTAACAGTTTGTTTATTATTGAGCTCTCCAATACGCAACTTTGCCAAATTTAAACTACCCACCTATCTTTTACCATTTCGGAGATCCCCATACTGGCCTTCCTTATCTTGGAATTAGATGTATTTTTAGTTAGCGCCATCTATTAAAAAAAAGTTTTGTCAATCTAACCAGTACTATTGCTAGAATAATAACAAAGTCAGCAATGGTGGAGACCTAATTTAAAACCTCTATATACTTTTTGCTTGAACAAGTTTATGACCAACTTTATTAACCACCAAAATCAGTACCAGGAACCGATTTTAAATGGAATTATGATTGTTTTTTAATTTTTCAGTCTTGCTGCTTGATTTTGAAATTTATAGATCATTAGCCTGCAAAATGCAGTTTCACGATTTGTGACTGCGTTTTGCTCTAGTTCGTTTTATGATAATTATAGCAAATCGTTTTTTTTACATTATACAGTCAATTACAATAATTGGTATAAATAAATTTATTATTAAGTTTGACACTTATATGGATATATTTATTTTTTTGTACACTATTATATTTATACGTAACGTATTTAATTATTTAAATTTTTGAGGCGATATATACATATATATATATATATATATATATATATAATATAATATATATATATATATATATATATATATATATATAATATATTATATTATTACATATATTATATATATATGTTGATATATATATATATATAATATATATATATATATATATATATAAAATATTATATATTATATATATTATTATATATTAACATATATTATATATTATATATATATATATATATATATATATATATATATATATATATATATATATATATATATTTATACTTATAAAAAAAAGAAAAAATTAAACAATTAATAAAAAATTTTTTTTTTGCAAAAAAATAGTAATACAAAAAAAAACGAAAGCAAATAAAGTTAAAAGTGTAATAAAATATTTTTTTGCGAGAGTAAACGAATGACATTGGTTATATTAATATCGGAATGCAGAATTTTTAAGAATAGTTTTTTTTATTTTTAAAATTGATTAGCTTAAGAGGCTTAAACACCTCTCTTGAAGTGCCTCGACAAGGATTTTGACTCACAATCACAACATAATTTTAAGCCTATATAAAAATGAGATATTATTTAAAATTAAAATAGTATAACCATATATAATTAAAAATTCAATAAATATAAGGAAATATTTAAAATAAGACTGATAGGGTCATAGGTTTATATTATATTATGTTTACTTATTCCTTGTTACATATATTTTTTGATTTTAAAATTGATTAGCTCTAGAGGCTCAAACACCCCTCTTGAAGTGTCTCGACAAAGATTTTGACTCACAATGACAACCCAATTTTAGTCCTATATAAAAATTAGATATTATTTAAAATTTAAATAGTATAAACCATATATAATTAAAAATTCAATAAATTTTAGGAAATATATTAAATAAGGCTGATAGCGTCGTACTGTTTACTGTTTAATATTTACTTATTTCTTGTTACATATATTTTTTGATGTAGTCTTTATTCATACGTACTTTAACCCTCATTAAAAATCCTATTGTAATTATAATATTGTTTGTTTTTATATATTATCTTAATTTGTCTCGTAGAGAAGAAATATTTTTAAAACCTGCACAAATGTGCTTCACAATTTTTAAGAATCTCAAATAATGAAGTATCGAAGCACCCGGTATACATTGATTTATTTATTCTTGAATATATATTTTTTGATTGTACCTTTAATTATACATATTTCATACTATTTTTAATTCTAGACTTTTCCATGCTTTTCCACCAGACAGTAAGAGGCAATAGAATGCTTTACTAGGTTCAATATTAAATCGACTTTCAAACAGTGTAGTTGATGATATGGACGACTAAATAGTTAGCATAGCTACAATGTATTGTTGTTACCATAGGAACGTTTGTTATTCTGATTGCTAATAAGAAGGTGTAAAACGAAGATCCGTGTTTTTGTACGATACTACAATCTGTTTATCTTGGCTTGACAAAAACACTAAAAAAACGTATTTTCTTGGTTTAAAAAGTTAGTTAATGTGGTAACATCAATAAAAAATGTATGCATTGGTTTAAAAAGTCGGTAATTATGATTACTTACGAGGTTTTTTGCTCAAATGATAATAAAGAGTTTTTAGAGCTTCAACCTGTTTTTGTAATATGCATTAAAAAATATTCTAAATTTTGTAAAAACTATATTTTTGGGATTGAAGTTTAAATTATACCTTTTTAAAGAAATATAACCTACAGCAAAGTACATATTAATTCGTTAATCTAAATCGACAGTTTATTTTTAAAATAATGACACTTTTCAATAATAAAAAATATATGCCATTGCCAAAATTTTATTAAATTTTAACTATTATAAAAGCCCATTTAAATGCCAGTAATTCATATTAAGCATGTATTTGTTATAAACCTTACTATCTAAAACCCTATTACTATTGGAGAAATTTAAAGACGCAATTGTAAGATAAAGTAAAAAATACTTATAATTTTTACTTTTAAAATTAATTTCTGCTGACTTTCAATTTATCTGTTATCTTAGAGAGTTAAATTAGTGTCAAAACACTGTAAAATAATTTTAATTGACCGCTTGGAAAAACAACTTTTCTTTAATTTGGACAGTCCTTGTACCTGTTACAGTTTTTACGTTACCAAAATTAATACCTGCAGAGAATGCTATTTGCTTTAATTGATTTGCTAATTTATTTAGTTTATATGAGTTCCTAAAAGTATTTAAGCTATTTATTACTGTTTGCATAAATAAGTATAATGTGAACAAAATAGCTGTGGGATTTCTGTAATAGCGTATTGAATAACAGTTATTTATTCATTTTTTGCAACAAATCATATAATTCTATAGTTTTTAATTCAAAAAATATACTTGGTTTGGTGAAGGGGTATTACCTGACCGACAAATGTGTGCGACAAAGGGGTAAATCCCTAATTTGACAAAAAGAAAGAATAGAGAATAAATTTAAATCCAGGTAGTAAAATTAAGTCACAATTTGCGTTAAAGTATGCATTACTTATTTTTAAACTTACACACATCTGCAAAATTTTATTAATTTTTTTATGGACCAGAAAACGAAGCTGAAAAAAATGTAAAACCTGGAAATTTTTTCAAAATGCATGAATTTGCATGAAAATTTGGGATTTAGTTTAACGTACCCTCCTCTTCAAAATCTGTATTATGCCCATGGGTGCTCCTAATTTTTTAGGGGTGAAAACTATCCTTTATTGCTAACACCTTTAAAACTATACATTAAAGCTTAAGTTGATTAAAATTTAACTTAAATAAGTTGAAAAAGTAGTATTATGTTTCTTTGAAAAATTATTTAAAATATTTTAGCCCTTACAAATCAACCCCTATTATGATATAAAGAAAAATATTTACCCTAAAAAATTAATAAATTATCACAGTGTTTTGCATGAAAATTTGGAATTAGGAATTACCTTTTTTTTTAAAATCTTTAATATGGTGAAGGTCGCTCTATATTTTTTAGGGTTGAAAACTACCCCTTATTGCAAAAACGTTTAAAACTTTTAAATAAAGCCCAAGTCACATAAAATTAGGCTCATATAAATTGAAATATAAATATATAATTTTTTGAAACATAATTTAATATATTTTAGCCGTTACAAATAAACCCCTATTATAATATAAAGAAAAATATTTACCCTAAAAAATTAATTAATTATTACAGTGTTTCGCATGAAATTTTGGAATTATTCTTAACTTACCTTTCTCTTCAAAATCTTTATTATGCTGAAGGTCGCTCTATATTTTTAGGGTTGAAAACTACTCCTTATTGCAAAAACCTTTAAAACTTTTAAATTAAAGCCTAAGTCACATGAAATTAGGCTCATATAATTTGAAAAATAAATATTTAAATTTTTGAAACATTATTTAATATATTTAAAAACTTGAAAATCAACCCTCATTATAATCTAATAAAAAAAGTGTTTACCCTAGAAAAATAAACATATTGTCACAAAGTTTTAATTAAAAAATGTGACTGCTCAAAAGTATTACTGGTTTAATTTTGTAATTTTTTAATCCTTAAAAATTCCACCCCTTACAATATTTCAATGCAAAAAAGTAGTACAAAACCGCGGATTTTTTAAAAAAATGCATCGTATCGCTTTTAGCATGCTCCAAAAAAGTGATTTTTTGAGCATAACACCTATAGTTTTTGTGATAAAAGTTCTTTTTGTTGGTTTTTTTAAGAGCTATAGGGTGGGTTCCTATGTATTAAAACTGTTTGAAACCCTTACTTTTTTAAAGGAGTTGGTTTAAAGGGCTGAAGCAAGGTAGTACTCGTCTATACACATGCGTTTCAAACGTTTATATTATAGCTCACTTAATTTCCATCATATAGTAAAAAAAAAGTTATTCAAAAAACTACGATTTGATACCTTAATATTTTTTACGTATCTCCCTTAGTTTTTGAGTTATTTTCAAGAAAAGATATTTTTTTTATTAAAATTCTGAAATTTAATTTTCACTTGCAGCTCCATTTTCCTCAAAACTAAGCAATTTAAATTGGTTAAAATTTAAAAATGTATTTATGATACATAGGTAAAGTGAATTGAAAAAGGGCTACGACTCATTTTAATTAGGGTGTTAATTAGGGGGGTGTTTTCGAAGATTTTTTCACTCAAAAAATTTGGTCCAACCTTATTTTAATCATAACTCGCTACAACTTTTATAACACATACCTTTTTTTAAAAAAAGGTCTTTGCAAATGCTTCAAAAAAGTTATTATTAGTTTTCCTCAAAAAATACGTAGATATTGCGTTATTTGCCTTTGAAAGTCTGAAATTGTGTGTTTGATAAATAACAGCTAACCTTTGATAAACTACAACTTAATTTTTATTGGTCCTACAGTAATTACAAAAAAAAACAAACACATTTATTTGTTTTTTTGAAGGCTACGATTTTGTTATTTACAGTTTTTTAAAACAATGCATACTTATTAAGTTATTTGCAAAAAAATTAAAAACGTTGATTTTAGCGACAAAAAAATTCGACTTTCGATCGCGAATAACTCGAAAAGATCCTTGAACTATTCCCTACCTAGTGTCAAAGTCATTCTATGCATTTTAAAAAAATTGCCAGGCAATATGGTTTATTTCCTGGACTACTAGTAGTTACAAATAATTAAAACCTTTTTTTATTACCAACCCTCCAATAAAGCGTAACTTAAAACGAAGCATTTCAGGATCCACTTGTTTACTTATTTTAATAAGACGGACGCTGTTGAAAGGTTCACTTATACTTTTCAAGCACCATGTATATTTAATTTATAAACTCATAAAACAAAAACCAATATTACAATTTTATTTAACTTTCAGAAAGAATATATCGATTCAATATCTTTCATAAAATGCAAATGAAGTGAACGCCAAGAATACATAAATGCATCGGCCGATAAATGCTCCAGCATCCGCCTCTTGTAAGTGAATGTTCTCTGACATTTTCGCTATGGAATTTGCGTAGACGATAAAAATTATCGAGAAATACAAGTGCACTCTGTTTGGTAAGACAATAAAGCACACCTACTATGGTGAGCAGTAATCTTTAAAAGCATATGGTTAATTTCTCGGTTCTGCAAGTTACATATCTAAAGAATTTTAATTGATCGATTCAATATTAAAATCTAACTATATTGTTCTAGTCATGCATCGTCTGTAAAAGAAATACAGAAAATTGTTTAGGATAAACAACTGTTTTACAGCAGTTTAATAAATATTAGGATAAACCAAGTTTTTTAAGGACAAAGAACCCCGCCCAAAACATATGGTAATTGAACACTGGTCAATTTTTATGAAACTTGGTATTTTGATAGCTCTTGTTTTGCTGATCAAAAGTCTTAATGGGCACAAAGCAGAAAGACTCCCCCAAAACTGTCCCAAAGTTCGTGGAGCTACATTTGATAGATTGCTGGTGGATTGCCCTACGAAAATATTTTGCACCTCTTGTCAAACCCACAGCCCTTACATAGTAACTTGGCTTTGTTCCACATTTCCAAAGCACCAGAACCCACCCAATCCATCATAGCTCATTAGTAAACAGGGAAAACCCTGTTTACTGATTCTGAAAGCATGCCGACTAAATGATCACACTTAATAACGTTCGACTTCAACGAATGAACCTTTAACCCATAACACCAACCCTGAGGAAAAACAACCCCAGTCCGTATATGTTCCTGTCTAGAGATTCCCAATCAGGTTGCTCGTAAAATGCATTCCACAGTCCCCTAAGCCCATAGCGCCTTTTGCCCCTTGGTCCTGGGCGTGATTTAGAGTTTTTTTTCAATGTCCAAAAAGTACTAAAAGCTTTACAGCCACCTGTCAACTTAGCAGGTCAGCTCAAGACCACCATTTTAACCTCTAAATGACCTTGAAATCTCGTGTTTCTGACGTGATGAAGAAAAGCTGACCCCGGATTCGGATTTAGGGCGTCGAAATACCAGGAAGACCATGGTCCGGTCTAATATTAAGGACATTTTTTATAAATTGTGTAATTAATAAATTTGTTCTAAATTAAACGAGAAAGAAGTTTATTATTTAGTACATCAATTCATGATAATAATTATTATAATAGTAAAGTTATAGGTGGATATTTCAAAGAATGTTCATTCAACATTCCGTAATAAACAAACTTGCTATTTCTAGTTCTTTTCCTTTTAAACATGTGACGTTCTTTGCAAAAGGTTTGTGGAAGGATAATGTACATGTTGTTGATGACGCACAAAATCTAAATACCAAAATATGAATACGCACAAGTTCCTAAAGTTCCGCTCCTGCTTTGCATGTAGTTGATTATTTTCTTCATTGAAGGCGATTTTTTTATCTTGGGATAGTCCACGAAGGCTGATGCCTAAGTACTAACGTACCGTGGGTGTCTTAAGTGTGGTGAGAAGGAGTTTGTTCACACCGAAATATTTGGAGATTGGGAGGAGAAGAAAAACTTGCAGAAGTTTATGGAACCAGCTACCCGCAGGAGCAGTAGGTTCCATAGTCTTAACACTCTAGGGATAAAGGAACGAAGAAAGCAGGAATTTCGGGGCCTAAAGTTGCACTACGTGTTGCTCTGTTGGGAGCTTCCAGAGAAGGAATTATATTGGCCAACTCTTCTAAGCAGAAGCCGTAAAGATACCTATAGAAGAGCGACAGATCCCCTACAGCTCGACGGTGGACAAGAAGAGAAAGCCTTGCTGTGAGCGTGGGATTATGAATAAGACGAACGGCTCTTCTTTGAATGGAGTCCAGAATGCTAAGTGTTGTAGGGCACGCCATTCCCCATACAGAGTAACAGATTGGAAGAAGAGAAATATTTCCTGGCTCGAAAGAGGAATCCAAGCTTTTTTAAAGCTTTCGAAGCTATAGATGTAATGAGTTTGTTCCAGTTAAGGTTATTCTTAAAGGTAACCCCGACAAGATTAAACGACTCTTTGCTGATTTGAATATAGCAGGAAAAAAGCCTAGTTACTGTGTAAAGGCTGTAGGTTTGATAACAGTTTTAAAAAATTTCTGTAAAACAATCCACCAAAAATCTGGTAAATGCAGATCTCTAACCTTTAGGGGCAGTTTTGGAGAGATGGAGAGGGGTTTCAGGCTTTATGTCCATTAGGACTTTTGATCAGCATTATAAGAACTATTAAAATACGACTTTCTATTAAAATTAACCGTTGTTTAATTTTCATATGTTTTGTGCGGGATTCTTTATGTACCGGATGATTTAAACCTAAATGAGATCATTAATAGGGGGACCGGCTCTTGTACGGATGGAATCAAGAATGGTAAATGGTGTATGAGAAGATTTGCGATACATACATAGTGTATAGATTAAAATCGGAAACAGAGTTTCTGGTAAAAGAGAAAACCAATATATTTTTTAAAAGTAATGTCAACAGGATTAAATTATTCTTTATTCTGTAGGACATAATATGTGGGCGAGGAGAACTGGTAGGGTTTTTCTGCAAAAACGAACATGAATTTTCTTTTGTGGTATAAGATCAGACAAGATTTTTGGTGCCCCAGCCCAATATTAATTTAAAACTGGTTTAGGAAATTGCACATTAGAACGAATTGCATCTACTTTAGCACACTATGGATGTGATTTATTGTGGAATGAACGTCACTGTAAGAAGTAATAATGTGCTGATACTTGTTTGGAGAAACCAAGCATTGATTGGGTGGGAGATCGAAACTGACAATCTGCTTACACATATACGTAAATTAAAAAAAAAACAAATATTCTAACTGCAAAGGGAAAAACTAAATTTGTTTAAAGGCGTATTATAAAAACATTCAGAAGTTGCTTTACACAACACACTTAATGAAAACCCCACCTATTTGTTATTATTTATAATTTATAACATGGCTCAAGAAGTTTAATTTTATATATATATATATATATATATATATATATATATATATATATATATATATATATATATATAATATATATATATATATATATATATATATATATATATATATATATATATATATATATATATATATATATATATTATATATATATATATATATATATATATATATATATATACATTTATTTTTTTTTCTTAACCACAATAGAGTTTTTAAATTAGAGCCTGACAATTTTTTGGTTTTCTATAGCACATTTAATCCTAAACATGATTAGGTATCTAACTTTTTAAAAAGAGGATGCTATAAATTTCCTGCAAAAAAGTTATCGTTTTATCGCTGAGAGTCAATAAAATGTTATATTTTGTATTTTAACATCAAATTTATTTTACGTATACATGCTTTCTTTAAGAAGTTAAAAAGTTATTTAAAAAAACTCAAATTTTAGATTTTAAGTTGACTAGGCTAAAAACGCCATTGTGTTACAAAAGAAAACAAGGGCATAAACTTTATGTTTAAAACTTTATTATATAAAGTAAAAATTATTTTATTTGTTTCAGAAGTTATTTTTTTAAGAAGAAGTAAAAAATTCAAACTACTACTTTAATTTAGAACTGTTTTCAAGTTGGTGGATTTAAAATTTAACAGTTTGTTTTAAAAAGAGTAATTTTGCTCTTAAGCAGTTTTTAAGTTCTTTTATTTACTCTGTATATCCTAACTTTTAATAAAACTAACCACTGCAAATATAGTTTAATATCAGGCAACAACTTTTTTAAACAATTAAATTTTACACAATTTCAAATAAAAACATTTCCCATTTGTTGCAAATTGAATGTACCACACTGTATGTAACTCTTTTTTATGATGGTAGAAATACGAATATCCTTCCCTTGGTATAGAAGAAAACTTCGAATCATGGAAAAAAGCGCATATAATTTAAGGAGACACCGAAAAATTATTTACTAAAATTATTAAAATATTTGTCAATAATTCAGTTATATTAGTAAAATAACACATATTTTTTGAGAAAACATTATTTAAAAAAACGTAAATGAAGTATGTGAAAAATAACATAACATTATATTTTTATAAACTTGACATTCTAAACTTTAAAGGGTATTTTTTACATTTTAAGCTACCTCTAAATTATGTTACAAAAGAATAATACATAACTCTACTATATTGTTACAAGTAGAACTTTAAATATCAGTATATTATGAAAATTACATTACCGCACTACTTCCGTAGTTTTGCAACGCGGAATATAAAATAATTGGATTGCTAAAGAGATTAAATAAATCTTTAACACCCTTTATTCAAAACAAAGGCCTGGCGGCCTCATATGTATACGAATCTTTTTTATGAAAAATAATCAAAAGTCGTCCTGTAAAATATCGAATATTTATTAAAGAACGCCCTTTACATATTTTTTACATTACAATATACATTTGGGTTAGTCACATAAAATAAATTATGAAATAATTTAAATTTAAAGTTTTAGGTAAATATCGGAAAATGTAGCGTAACAGAAGCAAATCGAATAAAATAGCCAATACTTTTTATTTAGAAAATTTCCAAATGATTGTGTCTTTTTACGCCATCCAAATATTTAACCAATAGGATAATAATTATTAATTACATTAGGTACATATTTACAAAAACAAATATTCATATACTCTTTATCCACCCGCCGCGCCGCGCCGTACTATGCAATCGAAAACATCATCGCATCGATACATCGGATTTGGAAGAAGCGGGTTTTATTTTGTGGAAGAAGCTAAATAAAATATAATATTTTTAATGCGGCTATAGGAAAATTGTGGTAGTGGGAATAAGCAAGTCTCCACCCATCGTCTCCGCGTCCTTTCCCCCGACCTATGAAGGCGCCCTGTTGAGTGTAGCGTAAATAGTTTCTTAAGAAACAAGGGACACATTTAGCATAAATAACTTGTCATTAATAATAAATCTTTTTTCGAGGATCGATTATTTATAAATATATTAAAGTATAAAAATTCATTAATTATTAGTCCCCATATTGCATGATTTTGTATTAATAAATAGTTATAGTATAGGCAATTAAATATACGCAAAATAAAGATAGCATCTGTTTATAACCTCGTAATTCAAATGAGAACTAATAAAACACCTCTCAGGTTGGTTACCCATAACCAAAATACATTTCTAAAAAAATTCAAGAACAATATGAATATAGTTCAATAATAAAATGATCGCCAAAAAATGTCTGAACTAATGCGGGCATTAATTGACACTTAGTGATCAACCCTTAACTCGCTTGCTAGACTCGCCCGTTAAATACCATCGATCATTATTCACCCCTAATTTAACGCTTTTTTAAAGCTTTTAAAATGGCAAAATAAAAATGCTGCTGTGGTGCAATTGGCAAGTTAGGGGTGAATTTGTTGAATTTGTTTTGTTTTTTAGGCCCAAGAGGCCTAAAATCGCACATTAAAAAAATTGGATAACTAAAAAAAAACAGGCTAAATATGGAACTAAAAATAAAAAAAATATAGTAACTTGTGTAAGACTTTTAAATCCTTATACTAAATAAATTTGGAAAAGAATGGTGTAAACCTAGTCATCCGTGCAATGTTAAATTAAAACTGAAGGAGGCATGGGTGAAGTAAGTGAATGTAACTGTAACGAACCCACTCTGATATTATGCCCTTGATCAAGAAATGTCTTCTTTGGAAGGTCAGGCGCCTTCCTGTTCTCCATTTTGTGTGTTTTCTTGCTAATAAAACATAAATAGAATGATGAAATATTGTTTATATTTCATAAATCTCCTGTGTCTATTTATACAGTATAGAATTTTAGGGTAGGTATGATTAATATGATTGAAATAAAAATACAATATTTTGAAAGTTTCAATATATTTTTCCCAGTATTTGTCTTTTACCAAAAATAGCAATTTACCAATGATATAATTTTAAAATTAGGTTAGTAGTCCGAAAATAGAAAAGTAGTAGGTACTGAAACAATTTTAGTCGTTGAAAAATAAAGAATATGTAGGGAAGAATATGGGTGTATACCTTATTTAAAGTTCACCTTTTAATATGTATTTCTTTATTAAGTGGCGGTTTTTTTACGAAGTTGTTGATATAAATATAATACATTTTTTGTACCTCCGGGTATAAAGTAAGTTTGAGTGCAGTCCCTTATGACTTAAATTGAAACCCAAAAGGTCAAATACCAAAGAGAGGGTTTAAAAATCATAAAGACTGCTTATAGCCCGGTAAATAGCCGGAAAATACTGTAAACTGTGGAAAAGTTTATAAACAGCTCCGATTTCAAAAATTTTTGTTTGTACGTATTTTGTAGTCCCTCAGGAACATTCATTACCACTAACATCTGTCTTGCAATAAAAAATGAAAAAGTTAGAGTTGTTTTCCCACCCCCAAATAATTTCCAATAGTAAAATTAATGAAAAAATAAAATTCAAAATTTCACCTCGAAAATCGTCTATAAGGGGTTTTTGGGGTCGCTGATTATGAACCCGCGGTTACAAATCGTGTGAGGATGGTTGCATCCCATCAAAACTACCCCTAAGGGTTACAGAAATGGGGAGATTTTAAAAAGTCAAAATTTTACCTTGAAAACCCTCTATTGGAGGTTTTTGGGGTCGCCGATTACGAATCCGTGATCAGAAATCGACCAAGGGTGGTTGTACCCCCATTAAAACCACCCCTAGGAGTTACAGAAATGGGAAAATTCTAGAAAAATTAAAATTTTACTTTGGAAATCGTCTCTCGGGGGTTTTCAGGGTCGCTGATTACAAATCCGGTGTCAAAACTCGAGCAAGGGTGGTTGCACCCCAATAAAACACAAGAGTTACAGAAACGGGAAAATTTTAAAAATTCAAAATTTTCCCATTTCTGTGATTCCTTGGGGTGGTTTTGATGGGGTGCAACCACTCTCACACGATTTTTGACGGCAGATTCGTAATCAGCGACCCCGAAAATCCCCGAGAGACGATTTCCGAAGTGAAATTTTAAATTTTCAAAATTTCTCATTCTCCCACTATATACAAATACTTCTTGCTGTGTTTTATTATTATAATTTAAAGTTTACCAGACAATAAACACCCTACTTTACATCTGTTATGAGTATTTTTAGGCAATAAGACCAATCAGCTATATGGTAATGCAATACTACAAAATACCTCAATGGTTAACAGGCAAAGAAAGACTGTGCAATCGGCTAAATTTATAATACGCGCAAGCGCAATTAGATCTTATTTAGCTGCCTTAAGGGGACAAAGTTTTGGACTTACGATTGGTTGAATTTAAAACATGCTATCAAAGAGCAACTCGTAATTTCTCGGCCATTAATTAGATGAGAGTTTTGACAATTACTGTTTAAATTCCAAATTTCTAAGGTATTTGAATAATATCTAATTGGAAGTTAAGGGAGGTGGCGTCCTTTCCCATCACCCCCCTCATGGCTTTGGCTCTTACATCAAACTAGCTTGTCTTGTCGCAGGTGATCAAGTAAACTATGGCAAAAAAAAACTTTTTCAAAAACCTAGGGAAGAATCGTGGCAGACCGGTCCTTTCATAATTTACACCTTAATGTTATAAAATATGTCTATAATTTTATATGAAACAAAAATAAACAAGGTAAAGTTTATTGCAACTTTCGGTACAATATGTGTTATTACTGCTAAACGAGTTACGTTTTTTATGCTCTTGAATAGAGCGACTACTTACATCAAGGCAAGTTCTATTAAGAAATAAATTAGCAAATTGATGTACTTCTTTCCAATACATCCCATACACAATAATGAAATAATAATTTACTTAAACGACCATAAGATGATAGCTAATAATATATTACCTACATGTATTTATAAAGCAAATTACATAAATTACATCAGAATTAAAGAGGAGGAACACGGCGATGTTTCCTTTACGGCCATGTTTCTGGTAATAATTCCTTGTAATTTTAATATAACATGTAACATATAAGATACTTTCATGTAGTCGAGCAAAAGGAGAAAAGAAAAAATCATACGTTTGCAATATTGAATACTGACAATTACTATAAAATTATATTTTATATTTTTTGAGAAAATAGTTGCATGCGAGAAAACGTGATCATAAAAAAGTATTGACTAAAACCTGTTAGAGATTCCTATGGATTATTAAATCAAACTGTTATTTTAATTTATTAGAAATGTATTTATAAAGCTTCATAAAATGGTATTTTTTAACCTCTAAATATAATGAATAAAATAAATACATATTTAATATAACTTTTATTGCGACAATCATCTATTAAATCCCTGGTCTTAAAGAAACATTTTTTAAAATATTTGTTTTTAAAAGTTATTTTTTAATAACTTAAAAGCTGTTTGGCAATCAAGGGTATTTATAATAATCGATGCCATTAAACGCGACAGCCATGCAAACGCATTAAGGGTTGAGATCATTATTGGCCAATTATTGACCAAAGTTAGTTATATTGTAAAAATAATATTTTTTGTTGATTTTTTAGGATGTATTTTAATTTTAGGCAACGAACTTGACTAATGTTTCAATGGTTATTATTAGAATGACAAGGGTATTACATAAAAACAATGCCTATTTTGAGTATTTCCAGTTGCCTATACTGTAATAGTCTATTAATAAAAAAAATGCATTAAAGAGAGATATTAATGAACAATTTTGTATAAGTTAATAAAAACTTACAAATTAACGATCGCCGAATAAAACTCTTAGTACCGTCATGTGGGGTAAATTCTGATAATTTTTAAGGTTTTTTTCTAATACTGTTAGCAATTTTATCGGAAAATTTATGAAAAAAATCAAGTAGATTCGGATAACCTTTAAACATGGTTGAGCTAAATAATAGCTATTTATGTATCAAGGGCGTTACTGGGACTATAATGCCCTGAAGGTCGAAATAGCTAGATTTCGACCTGATGGGCATTATAGTCCAGTAAAGCCCGTGGTGCATACAATGCTTTATGTTTTACCCAAAAAAGAGTTTTTCAATGACTAATTACATTATTTATTCGCAATATAAAAAATAAGTTGCACCTGTACCTGTATACGTAAGTAGATAATGACTGGTGTTAAGTTTGACTTTGATGTTTCTGTCAGTTAGTCAGTTGGCATTTTTTAGTTAACGATTTGCTCAAAATGGAAGAAATTCCACAAAATATAAGAGAAAAGGCCATAAAAGCGACCGAAAATCTTTTGCCAGTTACACCAAGGCAACAGTATGATCGGGAGTATGGCATATTTGGATTTATAAAGGATACGTCCCGAAGAAGTCTAAAGTTTTGGAAGGAGAACAAATATTAAAATTTATTAAGAATGCTCCTGATGATTCTACTTGGTACACAAAGTCATATTGGTAATGGGTGTTTTTGGAGGTTTAAGACGAGATGAGTTGGTCAAAATGACCATTGATGACATTGAAGATAGAGGAACAGTCTTGGTTATAAAGGTCCAGAAACCTAAAACTTCTACTCAAAAAGTTTTACTATCATTGAAGAAGATTTAGGCGCTTTAAATTTAATAAAGTACACAACATTAAGACCAGCTGGAATAAAGGAGCGAAGATTCTTTCTTACCTATGAAAGGGTCGATGTACAGTACAACCCATTGGAAAAAATACCATAGGAAGCGTCCCAACATTGATCGCAAAATTTTAAAACTGGATAATGCGAAGCTTACACCGGCCACGTTTGCGTCGCACATCGTCAACTTTACTTGTTGAGGCAGGTGCTTCGTTTGAAAAGCTAAAACAACATGGGAAATGGAAAAGCTCTTCAGTAGCTGAAGGATATATAGAAGAAAGTATTTCATTCAAAAACAAAGTAGCCAAAATGATTGCCAATTCAGTTAATTCCGAGGTTAATTTCGTATCGACTATTGAAAATTCTTTAATGGACTGTTCTTCTATACAAAAATAGCGTTAGTGCTACCACCGCTGCTACCATCAAAAACCACCATTCTATAGTGGGATCAGCTACATTTTCCGGGACATTTCAAAATTGTAATTTTTTATTTTGGGAAATAAAGTTTAATTTTTAGTATTGTTTAAAGAAAAAATTTTTTGTATAAACTTGATCTTTATTGTAGAGAAACAAAATTGGATAAGCAATAAAATTTCCATATTAGGCATTAGGATTATAAGCGGGCATTATCATAATGCCCGCTTATAAGCCCTAGGTGTGATAGCAGGTATTATTGCTATCATAACATATTCCGTTTCTAAGGTATTATAGATCAATAATAGATAGGTAAAACATAAATGTTTTTATGTTTTACCTATGTCATCAATGGTCATTTTGACCAACTCATCTCGTCTAAACCTCCAAAACACCCATTACCAATATGACTTTGTGTACCAAGTAGATATCATCAGGAGCCCTTCTTAATAAATTTTAATATTTGTTCTCCCTTTCCAAAACTTTAGACTTCTTCGGGACGTATCCTTTTCGACTTAACTTTTAAAAAAGGTGGAATTTCGAAAAGTTGCCCTTTTGACAAATCGGGGCTGATTGCCTTTTTTGGCAATTTTCGTTTTCGAGATATTCATCATCAAAAAGGAAAATCAAAAACCTTATTTCTACCTTTCCCTTTTTTTTGACAGAATTCTTGATTTTTAAACCAAACTGGAAAATATTTTCAAACACCTTTTTAGACTTTTTTAATTTTTTTACATTTTTTTCCCTTTAATTGAAACCTCCACTTTCCCCGCCGCAACGTGTAGGCAACCATGTATACACTAGGCTTTTCTAAACAAATGTCGTTTCTGCCTTTGAACTTGAGAGTTCGCAATTCAATGGAAAAAAAGGGTAAAATAAATAAAAATACAAGGTTTTAAAAGGTGCTTATAAAATAGTGTGCCATTTATGTAACAATCAAGTTGTTAAAAAAAGAAGGGGAATATAGTGAAAATAGGTTAGTTTGATTTTTCTTTTATGATGAATATTGAAACGTTTAAAAAAAATTATTTCAGATTTAAACCCCAAAAAAACCCCGTATCCTTTTTAAAACGGAGAGGAAGGCCTTTCGGACAATTACCAAAAAAGATATGAGACGATGGTATTGCGAAATGTCTATATTTTCATAGACCATCAATGTAGACCTTAGGTTGGAATACGGTCCAAGAGGTTCGGATGTATTTTTCCGACAAAAATAATAAATTTGTTAAACATATGTATTAAAATAAAATCAATAACTTACCAGTTCCGGAAATATGCCATTATAACGTTTTCGGTTATTTGAAGAATTGCGTTCGCATCTTTCCAAATACCAAATATGCCATACTCCCGATCATACTGTTGCCTTGATTTAACTGGAAAAGATTTTCGGTCGCTTTTATGGCCTTTTCTCTTATATTTTGTGGAATTTCTTCCATTTTGAGCAAATCGTTAAATAAAAATGCCAACAGGTTTCATCATGTGACAAGCGAGGGAGTCGCCATGTTGAAATGGCGGCAATTCAAAAGTTTTGTACTGTTTTGATCGATAATGGCTGGGAATGCATATTATCTCCCCCCAAATTTAAAACATTTAGGAAAAAATCGTTGATGGTGCTTCACTGATTTATAATTCATTTGAAGCCCATAATTGTACGCAATTAAAAAAGGGAGCTTAAATGTCATGGACGTTTTAAAAGTAAAAAGAAGTGGAGCTGATTGAGAGGTTAGGCATCATTACCTTTACTATACAAAAAGTATCTATATTTTTTTCTAATTAGGCCTTTCCACATATATACAATTGTTATATTGATTAAATTGTATTGTATTTAAATGATTTATAGCGGATCACTCTTACATACTTCATAACAACACCAGCTATTTTTTTTTATTTTTTCACACCGCTGATTTTTAAAGGGAAATTAAATTAGATCGTATATATGGGTCAATTCGGACAGTAAAATATTAAAAAATATAATTTTAAACCCACAGGATTACTTTTTGCGTAGGTCTAAAAGAGTTAATAAAGTTCATAATATTTAAATGCTTTATTATAAAACTAAGCTTTCCTCGAAAACTTTTATAAAAATAAAACAAATAATAAACTTAACATTTTCAGTTTTTAAACTGTTTAAACAGAAACTTTTCACACAATAGACCTATTCGACTTTAATACCTTTATTTAGTAACGTAAACCTGTATTTTCCCCTTCTAAAATGTGTAACATATTTAATTATTTCCATTATTTCCGTTTTGTCAACAATGCTTTCGTCTTTTATTGTAGGATAGGTAAAATAAGTTTTGGAAATTCGTGTTTTTTAAAAAGTTGATAAGGCAGGACTTATCATCCATTATAACTGTAACAGAGCCAATATAAAATTTAAACTTCTCTTTTGGGCATGCTAATCTAACTAGTACAAAAGTCCCTACATTTATATTTTTATAGTCAGTCACTTCAGGCAGACGTTATCACAGCTTTAATCTGCAGAACTGGGAACATCTTTCATGGTTTCAGACAAATTATTCTTGGACAATTTCTTTACTGACGTTTGCACGACACCTTTTGATATTTTGAGCTAAAGGCTCGGTTAAAATCTCATTTCTTGCCAGGAAAGAGTAAAATCACTCCACTCCGGGCATAATATTTTTAAAACGTTTTATTATACATTCTTGCCTATCAATATACTTTTTGATCAGACCCCGTATATCATTTCGAGTCATGGGGAAACCCCATTCACTAAATATTGTAATTCTTTCGGCAATCAGTTTTTCATCTGCATCGGATAGGGCTATTTGTCCTCCTTGGTTTCCTGTATGTTTTCCTTTGATTTTGTCACTGAGTGTAGATCTTGGTATATTATAGTACGTTGCTGCTTGTCTTATGTTTTTTTTTCTACATCGTATGTTTAACAATGCTTTCCCCAAGTTTTCTTTTAAATAGTTCATAAATTGAGCACCAATTTTCTTCTTGTAAGCTCTGACCATTGTGTCCGGATTCACCCCACCTGTGGACAATTTTTTATTCAAATATATTTTTCTAAAAAACAATATAAAAACTTGTTTTTTTTTGCAAATGCATAGTGTCGAAAGGATAGGCAATAGCCTACCAAAACGTTTTTATAATGATGGCAGCTTTAAAAAAGCTAACAAAACCAAAAAAATAAATATAAGAAGCTAAATTTTTGTGTATTATTTAAAGTTTCTTTAAATATGTTTATATTACTAATGTAAGGTTTTTACCTTATTTAAGAAAAAAATAATAAAATTATATTTATTCTCTGTTACCGATATGAATGACTCAAAAAAAACTTGAACGGATTTTTGCGCGTCAACAAAGACAAGGAAGTATTTGAAAGACGAGGGAGCGGTCACTCTTAGAAATTCTTGCCAACTATACCTCATACAATTTTAAATGATAATAACACTTGGTAACTAGTACCTTTTAAGCAGTTCCGTATTCTTTGAAATATGCCTATTGTGTTGTTTATGACCTTTTGTTATCAGGACATACCTATGAAGATCAGGCAATATACGACTACAATAATTGATATATCTAATAAGTATTTATTATTTTTTCTTAAGCTACTCCTAATATTAGGAAAAAAATTAAGTGCTACGGTTGCATCCTATTATAACCCATTTATTTTAAGGGTATGTACAATATGAAACCTGCTACATACAGCGGTGTTTCTTTTCCTTTAAATCATTAGGTTCCATATTTATTAGTAAACCGTCACATTTACGATATGCTAGGATTTGGACTTCTGTGATTTTTGTCCAAATAAAACCAGGTAGTTTACACAATTTTGATGCGTTTGTAAATAGTGAGTGCAGCGTAGTTTGGATGCGATACAATTTACAATTTTATCGACTGTATTTGTATAATTGCCAAACAGTATTCATTCAACAGGGATAAAACTTTGTAATATTTCTTGTATTTATACAAAAATGTTAAATAGCCATCTTGTGTAATTTATAAAACCAAATAAAAACTTTAAAAAATATTTTTCTACAAAAAGTACAGAAACGTAATACTTAGATCAAAATAAATTATTTATTCAATTAAAAGGACAATTTCTAAAAAATATAATTAGAATAAGAAACTCCATGGCCAATATTATTGGTGATTGTTACAAAATTTACTTTGGTAAGATATGTACCCGGACAGAAAGCAATGTCATCCACCAAAGTTTTGGACAAAATTTGATCAGCACTTTTATTTTTCTTTTGTAGCGAGTTTTCTATATAACCCTTTGCTACTGTACTGGACTTCCATCCACCGTGTCTCGTAATTGTAGTAAGATTAGCGCCAGAAAACTAGCTGTGGAATGTCGGAAGCAATATTCAGTGTAAAGATGAGAATCAAGCAAATTTAGAAATTTAGCCATTTGGACAAACATTTTACCAAATGTGTTAATTCCAACTGTAGTTACGGCACTTTTATTTTTTAAGCATCCTATTAAAACTCTTAAATGATTAATATTTACTGGACAAAGGTCTATGTACTGTTTATAATAGTTCATATACAAGGTAAAAGGTATAAAAAAATAAATAAATATTTTTATTGTTAGTTACTCAGTTATCCAGTTGTTATAACGACTTTTAAGTAAAATTTTAACGAACAGTAAAACAAAGAACTTTGTTTTGAAAACTATTCTACATAATCACCGCCCCTCTCCATCCATTTTGTCAAAATTTTCTGAGAAATAGTGATTGTGAGATAGTGAGTGGGATATTTTTTAAAAATATTATAGCATAAATAAACAAGCTATAAGTCTAGACTTTGACACTACAAAATCCTTTTGGAAATTGGAACCATAGGCCAGTTTTTTAATGACACCCTATAACCCCCTTTCTCAGCACCTCCAAAATCACCTTCAAAGGTCAGGAGGATGCATTTGACTGGTTATTAATTAATTGCCTTACCGAAATATTTAATACTGTAGTCAAAATAAAAGTCACTCATACAGTCATTAGATTTAAGCCTGACATCCCCCAAACATTCAACTTCTCCCCCCTCACCCTCAACCCCACCGCCTACCAAATCCTGCCATGTGACTTTTCCATGTTTACCGGTTATAAAACCCTTTGATCGTAAATTTCGTAATGGAGCCACTTAAACGATCAAAACCAACACCTTTTGACCCCAACAATAGAACCACTACACCAATCCCTCCCCAGCTACAACCCCCACCAAAGCCTGTCATGTAACTTTTCCCTGGTTGTGAAACTTTATATATATATATATATCATTATTTTATTAAATAATATATTTTACGTTTATTAAACAATAACACCCTAACACCCTTTGACCCCATCAGTTAAACACTCCCGCCCCCACCCACGCTGTACCAAAGCCATTTTCCATAAGGATTGTGCGGGATCCTTTATTTATAACAAATGTATTTTAATATTTTGCTCTAGCTTTCAAAATTTCTTTCGATTAACCAAATCTGGCGGAAATCAAGAAAATTTTGGATATTTGGTCAACCAAATTTGACTTTGTGTACCAAATTGAATATAAAGAGGTTGATTTTTGAAAAATAATATTTCCTTGAGGTTAAAAACAACTTTACGTGACAAATCCATTCTGGCAGTGGATTTTTAGTTTTCATAAGCATTTCTTAATACATAAATATAGATTTAAAAAATAAAGAACATTTCTTTTTTATTTTGGCTGCTATTTTTTTGTAAATTTTTGGTATTTTAGGTCTGTTTTTTGAGGTTGAAAATTTTCTGTGAGGTGAGCTTAATTTTGACACCAAATTCGTGTTCTGGAGAAAAAATACTGTGCAATACATATAACACAACATAATACATAATATATAATTTATAATTATATACAATAAAGTTTAGGCCATTTTTATTTTTTGTGTGACTGTGTTATGCATGCTGTCGTTGATTATTTCCCAAACTCTTTAAGAAGTTTTAGATATATTTTTGAGAGCTAATCTTTTTGTATCATAAGAAAGTATAAAATGTTTTTTTATGTTACAGATGTTAGGAAGCTAACATGGGTTGTACTTGTTTGCTTTTTTACAAGGTTTTTGGCGTATTTTCTTTATTCGTTTATTAACATTATTGGCTGATTTCCTTTTAAGTTGTACCCAGCTTGTTAGATACACTATATCTAAAATTAATTAAATTACTAATTTTACTGTTCAATTCACCACACATCGTGTTCACTGGCAACAAATCAAATTATTTCTGGTCAAAGTTGCTTATAATTTATAATGCAAAATCTTTAAGTGCCAAAGGAATTTCGTTTAAAGTAGGAAGTGATTTAACGAGCGGGAGTGGTCGTCAATGCCCAAACGAGGATTAAATTGACTGGAACACAGTTTTTTTATACCGCAAATAGACTTCTAATTTGTGTTTTGTTGGTGTTATTATACGCTAAGAACAACTAATTTTTATTAAAAAAACCGTAATATGATGAAATATATTACAAATGAATTTGTTCACTCTAATAACGGTTTTTTCTTTAGGAAATTCAAGGTAAAATTAACCTAATAAAACATACACAGGTAAAACATACAAACTCTTTTTTTTAATAAAACTTATTATTAAAATTTTATTCTTAATATTAGAAAGATGCATACGGTATCTGCAAATATACGTTTACAAAATTTTAGGGCAAACTTCTAACATCAAAATGGGCTGATTTAGGCAAATTATTTTATCTCTAAAATTGTTTTGAGTAGCATGTAGACAAAAAAAGAATGGTTAAAATAAAATAAACAAAGGTTTATTTAACGAAAATATGTTATTCATTATAAACAACTACATCATCCGATTAAACTGACATTTTGAAAATCTTTAAATTTGTATTAGCTGATGTGATTATATTAATCATATATTTGGTTAAGGCCTGGTACTTTCATTAACGGATAACTTTATTTCATGTTTACAATTGTCACAACAATGGTTATTATGGAAATTATTCGGAAAATAATTTTATTCGTTAATGAAAGTAAAAGACCGAACTTGAACTGTTCAAATATAAATGTAAAATAGTTAAAATTTCCTTTCCTCAGTTTAAGGTTTCAGTATTATTAGGTTAAATTAACCATCCGATACACATGAAGGAATCAAACTATAAGATCAAATTTACCAAACTGCCTTGATAAAATCAAAGATAATACTACTACGGATAGATGGTTCATTTAAATGGGGCGTTCTGAATCAGTTCGGAGATATCAATGCTTCCGTAAATGCGAATAAAATTAAGTCGGTAACCCCTGCCCCAGCGAAACGAGGTACGAAACCATATGCGAGATTGCCAATGTCTGTCGCTTGTACCTTATTCGGAACACGAAGTAGCGAAAGCGGGCGGCTAAACGGATTGTGTATTTTCTAGTCGCGTTTCATCACGCCAATAGTAAAGACCTGCCGGCAACACTGTTTAACTTTCGTTCAAGGATAGCGCGAAAATCTCTCGATGAACATCGGCTCGCGTTAGCCAAAGTCCATTAGGGGTATCAAAAATATAGCATTGAATGGTTCATCTTATCCGTAGTAGTATTATTTTTGATAAAATTTAACAAACGGTTGTGTTAAATTTATTAATCGGCTTTGGTAAATTTGCTGATAATTTTTTACTTATCGAGACCATTGCCGATTTTATTCAAATTTTGTAAAGAGGGGTTTTCGTGGTGCTGATCACGAATCTAAAGTCATATTTGTCGACACCTCCTATTTTTTGAGTTATAAATCTCTACTTTATCATATTGGAAAAACAGTTTATGGGCTGCACTAACGCGGTTAAGGTAATGTTTCGCGTGTACCAATCTGTCTAAAAATTTCTAAACAATTTCGTTAACCTTTTTAAAGTAAAAATTATTTTTTAAATATGTTTTCTATTAAAAGTAATTACTGTAAAAAAACGTAAAAAGAAATGTATCCCATAAAATAATAGGTGTTTTGCCATAAAATCTTTCATTTTGGGTGTAACCAGCTTTAAAAAGCGAAATTTGCGGAAAAGTTGTGCAGTTTTAAGGTGAGGTTAAATTGGGCCAAATCTTGGCGGTTTCGACAAAAAAACTACTTTGGACTCAGCGCCCCAAAAAACCTCTCCATACCAAATTTAAGTAAAACCGGCAATAAGCCTAATAAGTAAAACATTATCACTTTGACAAAATATTATGTAAATTTTACCAGACTATTGTGTTTATTTATATAAACAAAATATTCTTTTAGCTTGGGTCACTTTTGCACTCAGTGGCCCAATCCTGCAATAAATCTTAATTCAATAATCTTTCATGCCATTTTTACCCCTTATTATACTAAAATTTAATTAAATCAGCTAAAATTTGATTTTACAGCATGAACAATTAATTTGTATGTCTTTTAAACAACGACTTAAAATTAAATAGGTCACAAAAAATGGATTCATTATCTGTGGTACTGCCTCTCTATAAAAATATAACTATATACAATTACAATAATTTAGCTAAAAATGTATTTTACAGTGAGCTAAATCCTAAAATGTATCTCCAAATGTTCCATTTCTCGTTTGCTTAAACACAAATAATAATTTATTCAAAAAAACACATGAATGTCCAACTAATAGGCATATTAACTCGTAGTTTCTGCTTTTAATAAAAAATCACTAAATTTAAATGGTTAATTTAAAAAAAAAAAATGGGTTAACAAATCACCATCGGTTAAAATACCTTCCAAATCCTTGCACTCTTTTAATAGCGCTTCTTTCGACATGGTTTTTAGATCGTATAACTATATTATATAAGAATTGAAAATAGTTATTATGGTGACTCGTTTGTTCAAATCTAGTATTAAGTGCATTTAGTGCTTGATTAATTGAAAATAAAAAAAAAACTATCTTATATTTTTTTCGGATTTCGATGGTTATCTCGTGTCATATGAGAAATTGTTTTTTTTTGGTTGGGTGTCGTGGTACTGTTGATTCAAAATTAGCGACAACGTCAATTTCGTCAGCCAATTCTTTTGCATCAAGAATAATTTTATTGAAGGACTTATCAAGATTTTCTAAATAATTTTTGAGTTTTTTTAAAACTAGTGCAGATGCTAGATCGAAATCTTTTGTTTTCAACAGCTTGCTTATTGGATTAATACAATTTAATATTTTATACCAAAGAACTACTGAACATAAAAAATTTAACTGTTTATTACAATTCATTAATTCTGAAGCTTCATCCCTTATTAAGTTATCAATTTCTTTGTAGAAATTTTGCATCCTGATCACAAATCCGGATTCAAAATTCCGCCACCACTTAATTATTTTTTCCTAACCCCAAAAAAAAAAAAAACTAAAAATTAATTAAATTTAACTTGAAATTTTTTTAAATATTTTTATGTAACATGTAGTTTTTTTTTATAACCTTAAAAACCAATTAGAAATCATATTTTTAAAATCTTGGCAGATCACATCCCAACTTCGGAGTTTGGGGGAGCTATTGCGGTAACTGATTACGAATCTGAAGTCGATCTCTGAAAATTTAAAATGGCGGACCCAAAATGAAGGATGTGTTTTTTAAGATGGCGAAAAAAAAAAAAAAACCAACGGACTTAAGCCGAATTTCGTAAAAGGTTTCTGAGATTGCTAATTCAGAATCTGAAGTCAAATTTCAAACTTTCTTGGGCCGGGGATAAAATAGCAGACAAAGGACAAATTATTTAATAATATCGACCTAGTTTTTTAAATTTTAAAATTTTCCCTTTTTTCCCCCTTTTTTTTGGGGTTAAAAAAAAAGGTGGTGGACTTCGGATTTTATCGGAGAAAAAAATTTTTGGGGAAAAATATGTCTCATAAAAAGTATACCTAACTTTTTATTTTGTGGCTGTATAATTTGCCTTTTTTCCTTTAAACGCATCCTTAACAATGCACTCCTTAAAATAACAAAGTGCATGTACTTCTTCAGTCTGAAAACATTTACGTTTCATTAGGGAGAAGACGTGTTTTTCCTTAATAGTCTTTTACACTTAACGGTGCTTTATTTGCATTTGGAATAGAACCAGTCAGCAAATTTCTTTATTCCAGCACGTGGGCGAAAATACGACATTATATGTTTGGGTTTAGTGACATAAAAGTGGAATAAAAAAAATTTTTAAAAAAAAATTTTTTTAATTTATTTTTTAAGAAATTTTTTTTTCAAAAAAAAATTAAAAAATTTAGCGCGTAGTTAAATAAAAAGGGGGCAATTTTGTAGGCCCCTTTTGCTCCTTTAAAATATTTTTTAAAACCAAACTATTTTACAAATATTTTAAAACTCTTTTCTAATTTTTCTTACTTTACTACTTCTATTATATTTGGAAATCAAAGATATACAAGTTATGATTTTTTTTAAGTTATCAATTTTATTGGTTTTCCAACTTTTCTCTGGAAAAAAAAGCACGAATAAGGATAAGCAAAAACCCACGAAAATTTTTCTTGTTTGCGACTTTCCTTATGACTACCGGCAAATTATTATAAATCAAAGTTTTATATAAAAGGGGGTTTTGGTAATGTAGGTTTAAATAGGTAATGTAAAAATTCCCCCCCAAATTTTTTTAAATAGTGAGATATTTGGCTATTAAAACGAAAAAGAAAGTGTTTTCTAAAAAAAAAAAAGGTATGTGGGACCTCACACCACATACATATATAACGAATGGCTACTTTTTTTAAATATAGAAAATATCTATAATAAATCAAAAAACAAATATTTTTATTGCCAATGTACAGGGTGGCCAACTAAGAATGCGAGGTACTGTCTCTGGGAACCTATCCATCGTAAAGCTTTGCAGCAAAAAAAAAAAATTACTAAAACTGTCCAGAGAAAAAACCTGGAAAATATTTTTAAGTTTCTAAAATGGCCGTTAGGGGGCGTAACTAAAATTTTGAATCTAAAAAAGTGATATTTCTGTGAAATCCCTGTAAACTAAAAAAAATCCCGATCTTTAAAGGGGAAAACCCCCCTTTTTTTTTGACAATTTTTTTTTTTCAGTCTATTTTTTTAAAAATTTTTTTAACTTCTTATGCCCCATTTCCCAAATTTCTATTTTTAAAAAAAATTTAAATTTTTTTTTTTAGGGAAAAAAATTATAAATTTATTAAAAAAAAATTAATTTTTGCCCTGATTTATTCGTTTTTTTTAGAGATACTACAAAATTTTAAAAAGATACCTAATTAAAATATAAGGTTTTAAAATTGTTTATTAATTTTTGTATTAAAAGGATTTTAAAATAACTCTCTTCTAAAGGGAAATTTTTAGAAAAATAATTGATTTTGGTAACCTAAATTTTTCTATTATTATTTTTTTTTCCCAAAAAATAATTGTGAAAAAAAAAAAAAAATTTTTTTTGTATTTTCAAACGGCTAAGCAGTTTAACAGACTTGGGCTGAAAAAAAGGGTTTTTTGGGGTATAAATGTGATAATATTAAAGGCCATGAAGGGCTTTTTATATTCCGACGAAATAGTTAATTTTTTTAAAAA